>CM076570.1:1001950790-1002060898 GCA_034641835.2 Pinus albicaulis
TTTAATTTTCTTGATATCTTCTGCACTTGCCTCACTCTGATTTTCTTTATCATCCATGGATTGATTTTTGTCAAGATAGTCATGACAGTTGTCCTAACTGTCACGACTCTTTCCTTGATTGTCTAGTGTACTTTGATGGCTGTCCTCTTCATCATGTTTCTCTTCATCATCATCTGACTACTCTTCTTCATCATTTTTCTCACTACTTTCATCTCTATTTTCCTCTTCATCAGGGTCACTACTCTTATCTTTGTCGTTGCCTTCACTAATTTCATCATTTCCATCACTGCTTTCTTCATGGATACTTCCCTCCTCTTCACTGTTTTATTCATTTTCATCATCTTCTTTTACACTGCTCCCTCTTTGTCCATCATTATCTGTCCCAGTTTCCTCCTGACTGCTGCCTTCTATTTGTTCTTCACTACTATGGTTAGCCCCCTCACTTGGAAATTTAGGGGAAGAGATAAGAGGTGAAATTATTTGTGGAGAAGGAACATGGGGAGATGATGGATGTGTGGAGGTAGATGGTTGTGAAGTGGAGGGAAAGCTCTGTTGGCTAAAGGCTCGGGGGTCTGTAAAAAAATCATGTGAGATGAAGGTTTCCCAAGATATTCCTTGTTGCTCTAGCTGATATAGGACAATCATTTTGATCAGGGAGTGGTGAAAGAGGCTTGAAATTTGGTGGTCATATCTTTTCTTCTTGACAACTGAGGCCATTTTATCAATGATTAGGAAAAGGTAGTAAGGTAGGTTCATCATCTTGACCTTGGTAAAATGCATCAGCAACCTTATATGATATGAGTAGATCCAGGAGTATCTCCCCTCACATGTGAAAAAACTGATAATCTTCCTCATCAAAGCAGCATACCTCTCTAGAAAATGGGAAAAAGGGAAAAAAACCTTACAATTTTTTTGATAGTTAGGTTTCAAATAGGGCCCATAATAACTGAACTCCAACTTCTTTTGTTTGAACCATACCTCGCCAATGTCTGGTATATCTATTTCTTTGGAAATGATCTCAGATGAGAGCTCAAATTGCACCCCTGCTAGATTGACTTGATGGTTTTGTAAGCTACAGATGAACAACCTAGTCAATTCTGAATGGCTGCTGACTTGCTTTACCCTTTCACAAAATTTGTAGCACCCTACATCCTGAAAGCATGAAAGGATCATAGGAGATGAAGTGAATGGAGTGGCGTCTAGGGGCTCAAATATTTTTGCTTTTCCTCCATGATTTTTTGGCTTGGTGGGAGTATGAATCTCATCGCTACTAGTGTGACTGTCTCCCTCTGACATGATGACTGGTCCAAAAACAACAGTAGGACCTTTGGAATTTTCTTGAGGGTTTTTGGGAAAACTAGGTGCTTTTAGTGGTTTTTAGGTCAACTCTTTGTAAAATGAAGGCTAAGGTGAAAATGATATTTTAGAGCTTGCACTTGGGGTTGGAGGTTAGCCCATAGTTACCCAATATTCGTTTTGCACTCAAAACCAATTTCACTTGAAAACCCTAACTCAAAGACTAAAAATTAATCTTTATATAGTCTAGGGTTTGGTCTAACTTTGACTATGGATGACTTCCTTAATTAAAAAAAAAAGGAAAGCTTGGGAGGAGAAGAAAGGTTCCACCAACCTTAGGCTCTGCTTGCAGAAGTTTTGAAGATGAAATTTTAAAATTTGGAGCTCTTTGAGAAAATGTGGAGAATTCTGGCTGGAGAGTAGCGCCAGTGCATAGCGCCTGTGTGCAGCGCCAGGTAGAATGGGCGGTGTCCTAGGTGCTTCTAGTCCTTGCTAGGGTTGTGCGTAGCGCCGAGCTCTGAGCACGTAGCACAGTGTATTTTTACACTGCCCTCCTCCCTTCTATGCATAGTGCCAGACTTAGTGCATAGCACCCAAAAATTTCACATTTTTGCCTGAAAACCCCGAAAAAATCTTCCGACATCTTCTTCAATTTGTAAAATGGAAAATGATGCATGGGAAAGGTTCAAGTGACCTTTTATAGTTGTTTTGAAAAGTAATTTTTAAAATATAAAACCCACTTTTGAAAATTTAATGTCCTCTATATTTTTAGTGTGCCTTTTGACTGATATTTGCTGTGAAACACACTTTTGACACTTTTTGGCAAAAATGTTTACTTATGTGTCTATCATTTTTTGCAGAAAAATCTTATGAAAAGGAGGCCTTTTTTGGGGCTCTACTGCTGAGATGTAAATCAGGGGCACACTTGGTTCTTAGGCCATTTTGATAATAACTTATGCCCAACCTTTGATCTTACTTAAAAAAAAAAACTCTGTTTTTTACCCTTTGGTAAGATGATCCTCTTTAAACTGATACTCTTTGTCTTTTCTCCTTTTAGTGCAGGTGAAATAATGCCATTTTTGGAAAAACCCTAGAGAGGTGGCTTATGTCGTTGTAATCTTTGTGATGGTTTCTTGCTTGTCACCACTGTTTTGTTAACTAACCAAAACAAACCTTGATTCTCTTTTACCTACAGGCCTATTGCTTTTGTCTTGTTTGTGGCTGCCTCCCGGTGATGATTACATATTATTACCTTACTTATTCTTATTGCTAGTGGCCACCTTGGTTATTCATTATAGAAATGTGAACAAGGGTAGTTGTCCCTTGCAGTATTTGTTCTCTAAACCAAGGAGGGTTTTCTTGAATGACTTTGGATCAAATTTCTTGATTTCATTTCTCTTTGAATACAATCTCTTCATGCAGGAAGGCATAACTTGTCGGGCACCAAATATATCCTATGACTAAGTGAAACCTTAGGTGACCTAATGGGGGCTTTCTTGGACTTGGACTTTGGATTGAGACTTAGAATTAGGGATCACCAAGTATAAGATAAGATCTATGATAAGCTTAGTGGATTTGAAGATTCAAACATCAATCATACTTGACTATTAAAGGGTCTACAAAGACAATTTGAGACCATTAGTGTTTGGAAGTATCATGGGTGACACAAAAAAGTTGTTTTATTGGTAGGTTTAGGGGGTGGTGGGGATTTTTAGGCAAAATAAAAATATAGGATTTGAGCGAAGGTGACAACTTAGGGTTAAAATAAATGGCTCAAGCCCATGATGGGTCTTTCGGGAGTAGTGGGCCAGTCATGACTAGATAGGATGATAAAATAGTGAAACTTTTATTCTAAGGATAATGAAGGCAGTGAGATTTCTAGAACTCACAATGTTCTATAAAAAAAATTTCTAGAAATTTTGGAATAGTCATTTAGTCATCATCAAGGCAAAAAATTAATGATGACTAACACGATGCAGGGTGAATGGACACACCAAAGATAACTATCCACTTCTTGCAGACTACATACAGGCCGAGGGACCCAACCAGCTGCGTCCTAGGGAGGATGCAAGACCAAGTGGGTCGGCGCTATGGTGTGATGACTGCCGCATTGCTGGGTTGCACGATACCAACCACTGCCCCCGCCTTGCCACATATATCCCAAAATTAAAACAACAGTGGTGTAGGTTTTGTAGGTCTGTAGGAAATGACGAACAAAACTACTAAATATATGATCTGATGATCGACCAGGGAAACCTATATAGGGTATAGTCGGACCCCTCATCACCTAGATCCCCCGTAGGTATAGGAGGATCCCTGACCAAGGGCAGGGGAGGGGGATGAGGGGGAAGTACAAGCAGGGGTAGAGGCCAATTAATCTGTTATAATTATGGGGAAATAGGTCACTTTACGAGGGACTTCACAAACCCAACTCGGAAATCCTGCAGACATTGCAGATAGTTGGACCATGTGATTAAGGACTGCTCGATTCTGATGGCTAAGGTACAGGAAAAGCAACAGAATCTAAGCCAAATGTACAGCAGGTGAGGGCGGAACCGTGTGAATAAGGATCGAGCATTAATTTAACAATGCGTAGAGGTATGACCACCGGAGGGTTGGCGGAAAAAGCTAAGATGGAGTCTCTGATCTGTAAAGCAGCTACTAAACTAGAAGGTTTGGGATTATAGAAGGAAAAGGAGACCTCTATCGCAGCTCGACAGAACTATGCTCAAAACAAAACATCGGCCCCAAGCAGTGGAATTGAGGATGAGGTAAAACCCTTTATACAGGCATGCATGAAGCTGTTGTGCAATCAACAGGTTATAGAGAACCTCCAAGCCCTAATCGATGGTTGCACAGGGAAATCAGACCCAGTCACAAAGATTAAGGATGTGCACAAACTATATGAACAAAAGAGACACACTGGCAGAGAGATGCAATTAATTGCGCAGATTGGTGATTATGAAATGGACTAGGTAATTCTAGACCTAGGATAAGATGTGAATGTACTACCTAAACAGACTTGGAAATGAATGGGAGAACCTAAATTGGAATGGTCTACTATCCAGTTGCGCATGGCTAATCAACAAAAGATCATAACATTGGGGATATTTTCAAATATGGTCATATATATCACCGGGGCTAAGGTACACGCTGACTTTGAAGTCATTCAGATTGTAGAAGATGCGGACCCTTATCCAGCACTCATAGGATTGAACTTGGGCTATTGATATGGGTGGAATAATCAACTTGAAGAAACAGAGCATGGTGTTTGAAAGTAAGGGAACTCAAGTGATCATACCACTAGACCATGTAGAAGGAGAAAGGTACGCTGAGTCAGCGCGTGAAGAAGCAGGGATGGATCACATTTATAAGTTAACAACAAAGGACAAAGTCTGGATTAACCCTATGGCAATGGTATGCCTTGTTGGGAGAAGGAAAACGGATGCTTCTCTGACTCCAACAAAGAATTAGAAGAGTGGAAAACCTAACTGAAGGAAATATCTACACTGCACTGCCTATGAATTACCAGGGACTTCCAATATATATCTTTCGAGGTAAGAGAATTACCCTGCTTTGATGGCTCTGGTAGTATAAGGGAATTTTTGCACACCTTTGAAGCTAAGGTTCCCAGAGAACAAAGGCTATGGGCCCTTAACCTAGCTCTGCATGCAATGCCTGCGACATGGTGGGATACACATAAGGAGACGTTCCAAGAATTGGAGGAATGCCGGGATATGATGGTTCTTCAGTTTGAACCTCCGACCGATGTGCACATCAAGAGATTCTAGGGCCCAGGAAATCCACGTGAAAATTTGTCTGCTTGGATGGAGTGATGATGTGATTGTACTATAGGAGAATGGGTTCACTTGTTTATTCATGCCTTGAGACCATTTCTTGCTGCTTGGTATCTCGATGCAGAGCTACATCAGCGCACCCGCCAGTGGACAACCCTAAGAGATGAATTATTGGGGACATTTGGGTTAATGAAAGGATTGGAGGTGCTTGAGGAAGCCCTGTAGACTCTCAACACCATTGTGATTAGTGAATCTAGCCTCGCCGCAGTAACAGGAGGACCCACATGGGAGGCACAGATTTAGGATAATGTCGAGCTCCACAAGGCCACCATGGAGAATTGCGATGCATATCCACACAAGGTCTCGGTCATATCATCAGGAGGGGAACACACAATTATGGGACCTCCGATACATAAGGCAGCTAGTATGAAATCGCTAAAAACATAAAGCGGTAACATCAGTACGGGGGTACCACCCAAGTGAGTTACGATTGAGAAATTCTAGGATGATTAGACAATAGGCAAGACTATGGAACTGATAATGGAGTATCCAGATAAGTTTTTAGGATCTAAGGAGGTCACGAGGAACTTGGGTGGTATGCCCGTCACCCTCAACTCAGATGTGCGGCCAGAATAACATTTCCCTTATCATGTGCAGAGGGTGAATGGGGAGATCGGTAATAAATTCATCACACCAGTAAAGCCCACGCCTGCAAAGCTATTGCGCGAGATCTTGGGACATATGGGATACTACAAAAAATCCAGTCGAGGATATGCACTGATCACTAAACTATTGAAAACAGTATGTAAGCATGATATTCCACTCAATTGGAATGATGTGCGCCAAGAGAGATTTGAATAACTTAGAAATAGCCTGATCGTTGCCCCTATTCTCACTTCCCCCGATCTAGCGACGATATTTCATAAGGACACTTCAAGAACCACCCATGAAGTAGGTCATACGCAGCTCGGCACCAGGGAAAGTAATCACACAATCACATGTACTAGATGGACGATCTCGGGTGCGGACCCCGATTATGCCACCACAGAGAGGGAAGGGTTGGTTCTGACCTGCGAGCTACAGATGTATCAACGTCGTCTGTCGAGAAGCTGCTATAAGCTGGTTACTGATAATTGGGTTTTAGAGCACCTGAGGAATAAGACTGTGTTGGGGGGGGGGGAATCTGTAGATGGCTATTGCTTCAAGAACATGATGATGAAATCATCGACAAGCCAAGAAAGTTGAATACAGAGCAGGATCAATTTCCCCTAATTGAGATGGGAAAGGAAGGATTACTTGACATACAACTATTCGCCAGTAAGGTTGTGGATGTGCATTTTACCAATATCTCTCTGTTCTTGACCACAGGCATAATACCTGCCAAATATTCAGTACAACAAAAGAAGACGTTGGTTAATAAAATGGTAGGCTTTCTCAGTATCGCACCTCATGAAGTAATGTGCAATGATGGCCTGAAGTGTGTAAATTACGAATATATAACAAAGGGTCACTACGTAGGTAAGACAACGAAAAAAGAGGTATTGGAGGCTGGGCTATGGCAACACAGACTCTCAGTTGGAAAAAATCCCCATAGAGTGAAGCCGATGTGCTGGGAACATGGGAGGATTGCTGGGAGCGTAGGGGTATGCTGGGATCACAGGAGTACACTAAGTGCACCCCGGGTGCGAAAACTAGCCATTGAAATATTGAAATCGGGTAAAAACAACAAATTACCGTTGGATGGAGCAGGAGGCCAAAACTTAATGCGGCGATTTTGGGAGCTTTTTTACCATTTACTTGATGTTAGGTCTCGCGCGAAGTCTACCTTACCGTTGGATGGTACCCAAGGCTATAAAATAGGTGAGATAGATTAGACACAAGTTCCGTATTGCTCGAATAGCTTGTACTTAGTCCGGTTGTCCTGGATGAAGTTGTGCTGTAAGAAATTCTATGCCTCTAGCATCTCGTTCATGTCTGAACATCCTGCTCCCTCTGATAGTAGCAACCCTAAGTTCATATTTCGTGCCAGAATGACGGCCATGAACCCTGTCGAACTCTTGGAGCCAGTTACCTCATTGGAACAAGACATTGAGGAAGTGGTGGCGGTCGAATCTGAAGTCAAAGAAATCCTTTCCACACCCAACCCTACCACCAAGAAAGGAAAAGAAAAATATCAGGGCTTAGGAAAGCCCCCAAAGCCTATGAAATGGGCTGAATGAAAGCCTCGTCCTTCCCCGCGAAACATGAAATCCCCACGGGCTGCTCACAAGAAGTCCCAGCCTGCTGAGCCGATCAATTGGTTGCCCCCCTTCATGTGACCAGGCAGGACATCGACGTGCACACCAAAGAACCTCGATGGCTTGATCACCTACCTGCAGATGCCGCTGACCCTGGGAGAGGTCCCCATCATAGGTGAACCTTTTGGCTACCTTCATGTAGTTAATTTCGATGATCATGATTTGGCCAACTTTGAGACCTTCTCCGAGCTTGCACCCGACTTATACCTTGATACGGTTAATGGTGCCGATGGGGTCAAATTTGTCCCCCAACACTGGGTACGTGGTTTGGCGGGGTCTGGGCTCTTAAATCTACTTAGGATGCCCAACTTTGGACACTACAATGTAACAGACTGGCTCACACAACAATTGCTCACGCTAATTCATGATGGATGCATGTGGATCCAGGACAGGATCCCCATTGACGCAGCGCTCGTGCATCATATTACTGGTCTCCGTATGAGTGGCACGAACCCCCTGGAGCATGTGGGTAAGAAATATGAGGGGGAGACTGCTGAGTTTGTGCGCCAAAAGTATCATGTGGATCGTAATACTCAGGGATTTATCATCAAGACCATCAGTGACCAAGGTACATAGTTGGGCACCATGCTGTTAGCATGTAAAATGATGAAGAAGTGTCAGGTCACCTCTGTTCCAGGCTATGTGATTCGGTTAGCTAGGCAATGTGCGAAAGGGGTATGTTTTAACTGGGCGCAGTATTTTTGCGATGAGTTTCTAACTAATGTTCTTGAGTCCCAAGAGAAATTTCACGCCTTTTGTTACTCTTGGTTGCTATTTCTTATAGCGTTGGTTGCCTGGGAAGCCCCTGCAGAGTCATTCCTCCATGAGATTACCTCGGACATGTGCGAAGGGGCTCGCTACGTGCACTTATGGGATTCCACAGATCCACAACAGCTCGAGGACAACCAAGTGTTCTGGGTCTTCTTTCAGAGTAGCATGGCTACAACTATTAACTCCTAACCGTGGCTGTCCCCAGCCGTATACAATAGATATAACGGCATTGCCGCATTCCAGGTCACTCTACACAATTTTCAGATCAGGGCGCACAAGAATAAATCCTGGACCTCGCTTCCTTAAATGGTGATGGACGAAGAAATTGACAACGTCATTGTGCTCTAGCCCCCTAACTGGAAAATTGGCTTCAGAATGGGAACAAATGGCATTGGAAGCACCAAAATGTCCCAAATCAACCCCCCTATCATCATCTCGGATATTAGAGGTACGCCCAAGAGTACCAAGCAAGACACCGGTGCGGCCACCCAAAAGGATTTGCAACAACATAAGGATGTTGAGACAGTGCCCAGATGGACTCACAGACCGAGTTGGGTATGGAAGGTCTAGATTCTGGCAGTCCTGGCTCCCCGCGCGACACAAAGCGCACTAGTGAGCCAATCAAAATTCCCCACAAAAAGAAGTGATCTCAGCGAGCAGAATGGGACGAAACAATCACACTAACTGACGGAGATCTGGCACAAATTGCTAATGCAGTCACTCTGGCCGCAGAGGACAGATGGGCCTCCTTAGAAGAACAACAACGAGCCACAGTCGACACAATAAAGGCTGAGCTGCGAGCACTTCAATTAAAGATGGACACGTTGCAAATTAGTGCGACCCCAATACAACCACCCTCCACCACTAGTAGCACAAAACTAGTTATAGATGAAAGCCGCCTCTGTTCTCTCTCTAGTGTAGCTCTGGCACTCATTCCACCCAACCTGGGGCCCCAAGTCCAAGCCAATATTGAATTCTAGCTGAACTTAGCGCGGTTACCCCATGAGGCCTTGCAAGGTCTCCACACCGTCGCCTTTCAGGAAATCCACCATCGTGATCAACAAGTGCACCAACAGCTCGACATAACTGAGAAAACCTTCATTGCAAAGGATGTTTAAGTGTGTCTCACCACTGTGAAGCACACAAAGCTCAAAAATACAATCCAACGACTTTGTGCAGACATTCCCGCAGAGATCCCTGCCTCATCCACCCCTCAATAAAAAGTAGAAAGACTATTCGCAGCACTCAAGGCCTCCCGGGATGAAGTCCAGGCTATTAAGACACACATGGAGTAGCAGATTGTAGATCTGTAGGCTAAGCTATAGCCCGAAACACCTCTGTAGGTCTGGGCGTAGTGAACTGTGCTGGTCACTATGGCCACAAATTTTATCACAGGGCAGATCGCGCAGGGATCCCAACTACTAGAGACTGACATGCAGCTATGGACTAAGGTCCAGCGCGATCTGATCTTGCGAGGGATAAACCAGGACCTGTGGAAAAAAGAAGAGGAGTTTGAGACAATCGAAGCGACCTTTCCCACTTTGGTGCCTCCTCAGTGCTTGCAACGATTGCGCACTAGCCAAGCACTCCAGGCGAATATTGAGGACCTGCGGCAAAAGAAGAAGATCCTTGGTGACTGACTAAAATTGTGGGCTGACGAAGCCCTCAAACTATCACATGATGTCGATGTTGCTATTAAGAAACTAAATCAAACTCTGGAAAGTGTTACCGCTGCGAATAAGGGACCACTATCAGAAAAATTGGTTGACATTGCACATAATGCAGCTGTCCAAAGTGCAGGTTTGTTGCCTTTGTTAGTTGAGGTGATCAGAGTATTGCAAACATAGGTTGAAGCCCCACCAGCACAGTGACTCGAGACAAGTCACAAGATTGTGTTGGGGGACTGTTGGAGAACGGGTCTCCCAAAGGCTATGAATTTTGTCCATTTTTGTATAATTTTTTATTTTTTAGTCTAACGTAGGGGTTTTGGGGTGGGTCAAAGCCCCTAACACATTTTAAATGGGTCAAGGGTAGACCAAGAGTCCGCAAACCATGGTTTGGAGACCATTGGATGAGTAGGCTAAACCGCTATAAAAAGATGAAACCTTTTTTGAGTCATAGGTAGGAATGAATAGAGATTGATGTGAAGTACGAACTATTAGATCTTTGGTAGGGTTGTTTGGGTTAGCACTCCTACTAGCTGTGTGCGTGGAGATCCTCTGTCCTGCTGTGCGTGGACCGTGTTGGCTTGTGCGCAGGTGGTAATTTGGGGAATGTAAGAGGATTTTGGGTAATAATATAGATGTGCGAAAGTATTGTGGATATCTGATGTTATTTGATTTGATCTATTATGGTGTATGCAGACTTGAGTTATATGATGATGTATCTATTTGTAAGCTGCAAATTGTCTATGTTTATGGTAATGTATCTGTGATCTATTAATCTGCAGCGAATGTATTGTTATGTGATTATATCTAATAGTACACACGTGGATGCGAACCCTGTTAATTAGATTTAATACACTATATTATGGTTATTTATTGAAACTCATGCGAATGACCTCTGGCTGTATAGATATGATAATTGCAAACCGACTTGACTTACCTGCTCTCTCCCAGGGTGTGGAAACCTAGTTCCAGCACCCTCCCATACTGCTTCAGGTAAGACTTTGGCCTACGCAATTAAGTCACTGCCGAAAGGGCCAGTATTATAGGGGTTTGTTGGCAAACCTTAACCTCCAAACCTGGGTCAGGACCCCTCGAGCCAACATAAACCAATTGAGAGGAAGGGAAATCATCAATGTGGTGTTCAGAGGGTGTGGCGATAATTCATGATGGACTCACAACATGACATCACCATGAACCTCGCATTAAGGATCCGTAATCAGGATCTATGCCAAAAATTAATACCATTGTCAATAACTTAAGAAAACATTAAATTTAAGTGGAACATCACAAGTTTCATAGGATTGTGTGAGTAGTATAAATAATCAAACCCTCTTAGAAGCACCTAATCGATGGGTTAATGCCCAATGGACATCATGGAAAGTAATACGGTGGTAACATTAGTATTTGTTGCTCGAACTAAATCTAATCCAATTGAAGAAGGTAGATTGAATGATAAAGCATATGGAACTAGAAGCATAAGCTCCCAAAGCATATGGAACTAGAAGCATAAGCTCCCACCAGATACTCCAAGGTGAAATAATCAATACATAATTATTGTTAAGATTTAAATTATTTCCCCATACGAAATTACCTTCTGACGGTGGTGTCATTTTAGTTACTTAGAATAATGCTTTTCCTATGATATGGGTTGACTCTAAAATGCATAGTGGAGAAACATTAAAATTTGTTAATTGTAATTTTATTTTTATTTTTCCACGGGTGTGTGTTACAAGTGGTATCAAAGTGCCATGGTTTCAACACTGTGGAATGTTGGAATAAACTATGAATAAAAAATGTGTGATATTGCACAAAAGGAGACAAGATGATAAGAGGAGCAGGACTGATACAACTGATAGTGGGAAGTGGATCTATACCTCAGACAAAGGGTAACCGAGAAATTTGGGTGCAACTGGGGGAAGAGTCCCATAATATTAATGCAATGCTATTAGAAACCGTTTAACAGTTACAAACTAAGATGGAAAATTTGAGAGTTGATAACGAGAGACTGAGGATGGAACAAGAGAGAATTCCGAAAAGTCTCTCGGATAGACAGAATCTCAAGAATCCTAATCCTAGTAAGGAAAACGATAATAGAGCATAAATGCATCGAAAAAGGGAGGAAACCCCTAAATATGAGGGAGGATGGAACCATAATGAAGAAGGATCTGATAACATCTCTAATAGTAAGGGAACCAAGAGGAAAAAGGTTGAAATCCAAGGGGAATTTAAAAAAATAAAACCCTCGACCTTTCATGGAGAGGTGGAGGAAAATGCATAAACTTGGTTAATTTATATGCATAAATATTTTTAGATGTATGAGTATTGTGATAATATGAAGGAAAGGTTAGCCATTTATCAATTACAAGGAAAATCCAACCTATGGTGGAAGGAAATTAAGACAGTTGGAGGAATTGATGGGTAGGAGGTAACATGGGACAACCTTCAAAAATATTTTAAAGACAAATATCTGATAGAACGATTCTACAAGGAGAAGGCTAACAAGTTTCACGATTTGAAGCATGGATGAATTTGTAACTAAATTTATTTCTTTACCGCAATATTTTCCCTACATACGGGAGGAAAAATCCAAGGTACAAAGCTTTGTTAGTAGTTTACCAGTATACATGAAGGAAAATATGGAATTCGATAATCCAAAAATGATGGATGAGGAAATTATTAAAGCCCAATTTTTTTACCAATAGATTAAGCAAAAATGAGAAGGAGGGGGGAAGACTTGGTGAAGCAAGAAAGGAAAGAACAATTTCATAACAACAAAAGTATAAGAATGGCCAATTCCAAAGGTATGCATAGAGAACAACAAAGTAGATAGAGTAGGAAAAATCAGCAAAAGTTGAGGATGCTAGTTGAATTTAAGCAAACTAAAGTTCCCAGTAAACCAGAACCAAGTCAAATTCAGAAACCTCCTTTACACTGTTGGGGTTTTGGAGAACCCCATTATTATAATAATTTCCCACACAGCGCTAGGTCAGAAACGATTACCAATTTCCTAGAAGTTTTTACTGTGGGGTAGGTGGTGAGAAGTATAACAAGGATTAATGTTGCTCTAGAATATCATCAAGCCGAATATCAACCTACAATGATTGAGTTAGAAGGTAAAATAAGTAATTGGACTATTTATATTTTAGCGGATCTAGGGGAAATCCTGAGTTATATTAAGTAAAAAATAGTAGAAACATGTCAGTTACAATCTAGTAAATTTAAAATTCCTTGGTTGGTGTAGTTGGCCATCGGGGAAAAAAGAAATATGACTGCAAAAATAGATAACTTCCCGATTGAAATCATGGGACACCATATTAAAATGAATCTAAATACTCTTCCCCTAGGATCCTATGATGTGCTAATTGTCATGGATTGGTTAGAGAGCCATTGGTCCCTAGTGATTTATAAGGAAAATATTATAAGTTTCCTCACAGAGGAAGGTCATAGATAAGAACTAGATGGAATTAAAATACCCATTAAGTTGTGACCGATTACAACCACTCAACTAGGGAAATTTCTAAGGAAAGGTTGTCAGGTTTATGTTGTGCAAGTGGTTTACTCTAGTTCTAAAGATAAGACAACAACGTTGGAAAATATTGTGGTCATTCAAGAATTTTTTGATGTATTTCCAAAGGAAATTCGAGGGCTTCCCCCAAAAATGAATATTGATTTCACCATATAATTGGTCCTGGGAGCAACCTCAATATCAAAGGCCTCATACCATATAAGTATTCCTAAGTTAACAGAACTGCAATAATTATTTGATAAAGGGTATATTCATCCCAGTATATCACCTTGGGGATCCCCTATATTGTTTGTGAGGAAAAAGGATTGTAAAATATTATTTTGTATTGGATATAGGAAGTTAAATAAATTAACAATAAAAAATAAATACCCATTGCCTAGAATTGACGACTTGTTCAACCAGGTTAGGGGAGCTACTGTATTCTCCAAAATATATTTATGATATGGTTATCAACATATTAGAATAAAAGAGGAATACATTTACAAAACAACATTTAGAACTTGATATGGGCATTATGAGTTTGTGGTGCTGCCTTTTAGACTTACCAATGCTCCCGATATGTTTATGAGCTTATGATGAATGGTATTTTCCATCCTTATTTCGATAAAATTTTTCTAATTTTTATTGATGACATTCTTATTTATTCAAAGAACTTAGATGAACATCAAGATAACCTAGGTATAGTCCTGCAGACTCTACGGGAACATAATCTGTACACTAAGTACAAAAAATATCATTTTTATAAGGATCAAATATAGTACTTAGGGCAGATCATCTCATCGGAAGGAATAGTAGTAGATCCTGAAAAAACCAAGACCATCATGGAATGAAATTTTCCCAACAATATGGTAGACATTCGGTCCTTTATGGGATTGTGTAACAACCCTGGTAAAAATTCCATGTAATAAAAGTTAATAAAGGAAAAATAATAAACACGGTTGATGGGACAATTATTCCAAGCTGAATGTTGAGAAAAACATCCTAGTGAGGGTGTTCATTGGTTTATTATGGCTAAGGAAATTATTAAAGGCAATGGAAAAGGCTTTGGAAAGGAGAAAGGAACGTGAAAGGTGACAGGTTGCACGTGAGGAGGAAATTGAAGAAAATAAAGACCTAATTGATAAAAAGTATTCTAAGGATCAGTTGGTACGTTTTTTCAGTTTAGTTTTGGAGCTCTCTCCTTATTCTCTCTCTCTCTCACTCTTGGACACTTGATTTTTCTTAGATAAATTTGGCATTGGACCAAGAGAGGAAAAGAAGGAAAGAGGAAGGAAGGAGCAAGGAAGGAGATAGTGCAACTAATGATGTAAGGAAAAAATGCTTCTGACCCATAATTATTAAATAAACTAATAAAGTAAAGAAATAAACATAAATGTATATATGCAGTAGGAATAATACTTCATTTCATTAATATCAAATAACTGAAATATTCTTATAGACAAAATGGAAATAAACTAGCTCGGACAATGGTATCTTATCTATGAGAAGAGATGTGGCAGCTACACGTGTCTAAATCGCATTAAAATGAGGCTCAAGGGTATTTTTATTATTTAACAACATGGGAAAACCCTAACCCCAGGAGATGGAACACCAAGAGCTTGTGGGCCCCGTTGGGGTTAGCTGGGCAACCAACTTCCCGAGGTCATAACTTGGTCATTTTATCTTCGTTTTGCGCATACAATATATCATCATAAATATCTCTTTGAGTAATACAGGATTTTCCATAGGCCCATATCCTATGTAATAATCTATGAGCATGTTGTGAACCCAAAGAAACACCATGTAGGGGGTCAAAACTTCTCCGGAAGTTCAGGACCCGAAAAAATACTAAAAATAGTAAATGTTGTTATAAAGAAAAAAACTAATGAAACTGATTGGAGGTCTAGGTGGAATAGATGGGTGGACACCAATATCCACCTGGATCATTCCTCCCCCCTTAGGAAGAAATGGTCCCCATTGCATGTAGACCCTCCATGAGGTGAGGAAATTTCTATTGAACCTGGTCCCTGGTGAACCACTTGCCTTGGTGACAAAGTTGGCCTGATTTGAAAACTCTATATAGTTGGATCCTCTCCTGGTGGGTGTTATTGATATGTTTTTCCATGATTCTATTATTTTTGGCTTGTTCCATGCAGTATGGTTTTATCCCCGTTGGTGTGATTTGTTCTGCAATTTCAAATGTGTCTAGTAATGGTGGAAACTAGGTCCAAAGGTGGTCCACATTGAGCACTCGGTGCAAACCAAGGAATGGTGGAATACTGAGCTCAAATGAATTATCCCCTATAGCCTTTTTGATGGTGTATGTACCATATTAGAGTAGGTGAATCTAGCGGTGGGGTCCAGCGAGGTGCTCCTTCTATAAATGTAGCCAAACTTTGTCGCCCATCTAGAACTTGTGTGGCACCCAATGTTGATCATGTCACTGCTTGTACTTAGCATTGTATCTTTCCAATATGTCATAGAACTATTGGTGAATGTGCTAAATGAACTTAATGAAGTTGTTTTCCTTTTCAACTTCAGAGTGGACATGAGCCGAATATGCTTGAGTAGCTTCAAATGGTAGGGCCACATCAATGGGACATAGTGGTTGGAATCCAATACGCACCTGGAAGGGGTTGTGACCATTTGAGCTGTGGAGAGTCCGGTTATATTTTTGTTGGACATAGGACAAACTTTCATCTCATGTGTGTGGATGCTTCGAGTTGTACATGCTTCCTGTTGACAATCTTTGTTTGGCCATTAGTTTGGGGGTGGAAAGTTGTGCACTTAGTGAGCTAGGTGTCCAAAATCGACCAGAGACTTGACAAAAATTTACAAAGGAAAATGTTGTCATGATATGAGATAATGGACTGTGGGATACCAAAGTGTACCACCGTAATGGCCATCTTAGAGAATCTGTCGATGACCACAAAAATGTAGTCGTTGCCATGATTTTTATAATTAAGGCCCGACATTTAATCCATTGATATGGATTCCCAAGGTTGACTAGGGGTAGACATTGGAGTATATAGGCCTTGATTCTTGATGGTCGATTTGGCAATGGTGCAAGCATCGCATGTTCTGATGTACTTCCTGGCATCCTAATGATGTTTTAGATAGTATAAATACTTCTACAGTGTTGCCAATGTTTTCTAGACCACAAGTTGTCTAGCAACATGACTATAGTGCGCTTCCAAAATCATCTTGACATGCACGCTGAAAGTAACATAGAGGTGTCCCAGGTGGAATAACAATGCATCCTGGAGCTGAAATCTAGAACTTGCTTACCTTCCATGAGCGTTTGGTATGTGTTTTCAAATTATGGATCACTTTTGTAGAGTTTATTCCACTTATATTAGGTCATAAAAATATTCAATTATTAAAAAAACTCAACCCATTACATTTTCACTTGATTATGTTATGCATTTGATAGGTTAACTAGCTCACTAGTTCTTGAATTTCCAGTTTTTAGAGTAGTAATTTTATGTTATTTTTTAGCACATGTGAACAGGGGAATTTTGGAGTGATGCCACTTGGAATGGAGACCTAAAAAATTATAATTAATGGAAAAATGAGTTTCATCCCATTTTCATTTGATTTACTTATTCATTCGGTGAGTTATCGCCTAAACAAGGCTTCCTGTAGCAAAAACATAACTTCCTATAGCACTCTTGTAGCATGTGTAAACTCAACCAGATTTGATCCCAAAGCCTGTTTTTTTCCCTTAGGCTTGAATCATGACCAATAGGATCTAAATCCATGATTGAGGAAGAATAAAAACTACTTAGGACATGCATTTTTACAAAGTGGATTAGGCCTATTTATTTGAATTCACGCTCTTAGGATTTAATTACAAAATGTTGTTGTTGCCTAGGATTAATTTCTTTTCAATGCACCACTTCCATTTCTGCAATTAGTTTAGGCTTTGATTTCATGATATTCACTCCATTACATTAGATCAAACAATTAAGGAAACATTGTATGTTTCACATATAGTGTCGATACTTCTTAAGTTTGTACGAACCTCGGGTTGATAATTAAAGTTGGTAGCCTTGTGAGTTGCAACATTCTTGTTGCAATACTGAGGCTCATCTACAGCAGTGGGTCGAAGCCCAAGGAGGAGGAGGAGAATTTAGACCTTGCATCAAATGGGAAGCAGGAGCAGCGTAGGAGGAAGAAGGACATTTCCAAGATGAATTTCTTCAGGTGTGGAGAGATGGGACATTACGCCACATAGTGTCCTCTTAAAAAGAAGGACAAGAACGAGAAGCATGATCCACATGTTGCAAATGAAAATATAGAGGAGGAGGAATTCGCGATGATTGCCCAGATATCACCAGGGGAGCATTATGGTGATCTGGATGTGTAGTTCAGCATAACTACAAACTAGGAAGGATCCTTAAGGAGTCCACCTCTGGGATCATCAACTTGCTACGAGAGCCCAAATTAGAAGTAGTAGGATAAAAAAGTTTGAGTTGGTGCAAAAGAGTGCAGGAGAGATAATGTAATGGCTAGAGTGCGCCAGATTCTGAGTAGCACAAAGAAGAGTTGGCAGTAGTGCAGGAAGGCACATTGTATAGATAGAATTAGCGCAGAGGCATCCGAGGAACAATGCAAATACTAGCAACAGTCTGAAATTTAGTACGAGATGCATCCTACTGAACAATTAATTCAAATTTTGGATGTTTTATAGTTGCAGTAAGAAATACAGTTGTAGTGTAGTGGAATTTGGCAGAAATATGCAAGGTCAACAACAACATGGATGCAACAACGCAGTGTTAGTGGGTAGTAGTTTCAGACATTAGCAGCGCAGAGGGATATGTTGCATAATCAGATAAATACTCCAGCTAGTTGTATTGTTAGATCACATTCCTTGCTAAGAGGGAGTGTTGATTTTGGTAGCATCAGATGTGCTCTAAGTCTCAAAATTTGCAGGTTTTCTTAGACACATGTATTCCAAAGAACCCAATTTTTTTTTAAAATTCCGCTCGGAGTGTGTTTTATTAAAATAATTAATTATTTTTAATGGGACCCTAAGTCTAAACTTAGGAAAATAAAATAATTAAAGTGTATTAATAAAAGATAGTGTGAATCTTCTAGAGAAGACGAAGAACAAGTAAAAATTTGATCTTAGACATTGATTAACGATTCAATCTCGGCCCTTGAAGTCTCAATGAGACCATTATAAGAAGGACTTGATGGATCATTTGGAAGACACACCAAGAGAGTAAATCTAGAGATCAAAATTCTTGAGTGAGAAATGCTCAGAGAGAAAATCAATCGAGAATATTTTTGCAGAGTGGGGCAGAGATAATTTTCGGTTGGATATTTTTTTGAGCTGGGAATACACCATAGAGGAGATAGAGATCACTATGCAGAGAGGCAACGTAGTAGTGTAGCAGAGCCAGTAGAGGCATCACAATAGCGTTGAGGAATTCTATAATTCAGCTGAGGATCAGTCAAATACAGTGCCTGAGAGCCAAGGTGTGAGACCAAGAGAGGCCAAAGGGTTAGATCTAGCCAGTAGAAGAACCATCTATCAGCAACGATGCAGTCCCCACGCAAAGTGACGCAAATACTGCGCAATGACTGTGCAGAGGCAGTGGAGGGCCTAACAGTTCAGGGTTTGGAAAATTTTGGATTCCAGTGTGAGTGTGTGAGGTAATCTAACTAACTCATTGTTAGTTAGATTCTCTGTGTGGATGGAAATTAAGGCATCCCAGATTGTATTAAGAATTACTACATAATAAACAAACCCTCAACTACTGCACCGATTTTACGCCATTGGGTTTTCGCGGGGACATTGGTCCAAAAATAACGTTGTCATGTGTCTATGATTTATGCTTGCTCAGATTTTGTTTCTACACTTATATTTTTCTACAGTCAGTTTGTGAATTTTGTAGTGTATGAGATTTAGATATTTATAGTAGAACACCGTAAATAATTTTTTCAAGTGAATAACAAATACAAGAATTATCATTAGTTGCTACAGTAGGATTCCAGATCTAGTAATTTTCACAATTGCAAGTACTAGTTCTTCAAATTGTCTTAATGATACTCTATATGAAGAAAATATAATTGAGATTTCCCATATTAAGGTTGTTTCAAAAAGTACCAATATTGACACATTGTTTGATAGTGGTTCACAAGCAAATCTCATTTCATAGGACATTGTCAAGAAGTTAAATTTAGAAACCATTCCACATCCTAGACCCTATCCTTTAGGTTGGGTATGTAAGAATGAAAATTTTCTTTTTTAAAGGAGGTGCATCCTTATATTTGAAATCACTGAAAACATTCTTGATGAAGTTGAACTTGATATAATTCCGCTTGATATTTGTGGTATAGTTTTGGGTAGCCCATATCTTTATGATAGGAGATAAATATTTCATCGCCATGAGAATAAGTATCACTTTTTCAAGAATGTGATTAAGTACATTGTTAGAGTGCATAGTAAGAAGATGATTTTGTCTCTTATGAATGCTAGAAAAATGAGGAGAATTGTGAATGCTAGTCAAAATTATGCTTTTTTAATGTTCAAACATGAAGATGTTGTGAATGAGGCCTTTCAAAGTAATGCATCAAATGAAAATTTTGATTTCATTGAGGTTTCTAATGGGTTTGATAATATTTTTCAAGATTCTAATATATTTCCTCCTAAAAGAGGTAAACAAGATGAGGTAATATTGCAGCAACAAGCATCATTGTTGAGCAGTGATGTGAACAATACACCAGAGCTAGAGAGTTCAAAGATAAAAAAGAAAGTGCCAAAGAAATTTGACAAAGAGGTAATTGTGTCCAAAATTTATTCTTGTGGGTTTCACAAAGTGTTGTATTTTAAATGGGATGTTACATAGCGATGGCGGTCACATTTGGTCAAGAGTTGAGCCACGTGCAAGGCTAGACATGTCAAGCATCATCATGTCAACATTGTTCAAGGTGAGAAGAATTTTAATTTGTTTTAAGCTTACTTTGATTGGCGTCCGAGGAGAGAATGTGTTTGTTCCTTCAAAGATATTTTTTTATTCTACATATTCTGGGAAATCGCAGCAAGATGGTATCTACGACAGTAAGACACAGTCTCCAAATTCAGTGAAAATGATCATTTTTCATGAAAAGCTCAAAATGTCGCATTCAAGAAATTTTCAAAGGACTAAAACTGGAAGGGTGAGCGAGTTTAACCCTCATCTATTTATTGATGTATAAAGAGATTTTAGAGGTCCAAAAGCTTCTAGTGGGGAGGAATGATCTTGTGGACCAATTTTATGCTTAAAATTTTAAGTTGTCAGAATGGATTGAAACCAGAACGACCACGTATATCTCATCGTTCTAAATCCAGCGCAACTATTTTCATGAAAATTGAAATTGTATGATCCTATAATCACATTATGTTCATTTTTGGAAACATAAGAAGATTGGTTTTTGGGTTTGCAGGGTTGCATAATCAGCAGCCCGTACTACTGACTGGACTCTAACTGTACAGGCTGATTGTGTTTGGTTGTCCACTCTCTATTTTCCATTTTTCAGTTTCTTATTGGTTGTGAAATGGTGATATTACGTTGGTTTTGAAGTTGGTGAAGTGGATCAATCAAAGGGACCATGTGGGCCAGCCAGAGGCTACCACGTGGGCTCCTGGTGGCCACAAATTTTTCTTATGGGTGAGCAATAGTCCATGAGGTTCGAAATCACGACCTCGAATATGCCAACAAGACCTTCTACCATCATGTCGCAAGTGGTTCTTAACCCCTAAGGGTCTCACCACTATTTAAATTTTATGGTAAACGACATTAAGGGTGGGGACCTAGGTTAACCCTCGACCCTAGTCTATAGACCAAGGTTAGGGGCTAACCCTGACCCATTACGTATATGAAATTTTATATAGCGTATAAACCAAAGTTTTTGGAATGGAATATTGTGATCATCGATGGAGTTAATATATTAAAAAAAACCTATGTTATAAACCAAAACCACCATACCCAAAGTTTGAAATGAAATGTGATGGTGGAATGTTAACATTTATGTCGACAGACAGGCTAGTGGGAGTGGTGTTCATAAGTTGTGGAAAAAATTTAATTCCAAGGTTGTTGCTGCAGGTATATTAACCACAATAGACAAGTCAGCGCGACGGTTTAAACCATACCCCATTCAAATGTGGGCTAAAATTTCATGTCACCACTGGTGAATGACCACAGGAGGGTAGTGGAACCTACCGAGGGTAGGGTTCCACTAACCCAACCCATCATCAACCATAGTCAACAACCCAAGTTCAATAGTTTGCGAGAATGTTACAAAAAAAAAACCAAAATCAACGACGGACTTTACGCAACGTGGCACAAATTTAGCTAGGTATGGGCCTCAGCGGCCCGATTAACCAGACTATAATTTGCAACCGGTGTGACAGGAATCCCGCTAGTGCGGGGAAAATTTATCGCCCCACATGGCTGACAAAGCCCTAAATTGTAGGACAGATTGCATAAGGTGCATTTTTTAGGAAATATAGTGCAGAAACTTGGGGAGAGCATAAATTTTATAGTTTTGGGCCTTTTTTGGAGCATAAACAGACTAAATACTTATTTTGACAGTTTTGAAGCCATTCGAGTTGTTTTTGAAGCCATTTGATCACTGTAATGATGTAAACACCAATGTTTTGAGCATAATGAAAAATGCTCAACCATTAGAAGATGGACCAAGAGATGTATCCTAGGAGGGGTGAACTCTGTCATCACTTGTAGTTGTGTGTTTGTTGTTATGGTGATGTTGTCTCTTTTTTTCTGCAAAAACTAAAATTTTAATTAATATTTATTTGTTTAAGAATTTGACATAAGAGACTTAAAACCCTAATTAATCACTTGCAAAATTTATCATAATTCTCAAGCAGTTACATATACAGATCGTTAGGTAAAAAGGATCATAAATGGGATTAACAGGCACAATTATAAATGTTCCTTCCAATTTGGAAAAATTTCAAACAACCTTGCCTAGAAATATCACTGAGGGCGTGACAATTGCAGTTATGCTAAAGAGAAAAATGGAGTACTAAAATGTGTATTTGTTAGGAAACATTCACTCAAACAAAGTGATCACTGCCTTGCATGAATTGTGCAACACGACTTTATACAAAAATTAGGATATAGTTATCAATAATGATAGGCAAGAACACTTTGAGAAAAAAAACACATGACACTTGTTAGCACAATTCTTTGCTAAGTCATGAGTCCATTTTAAATTTTATGCTTTTAGGATTAAAATTTGAAAATTTCAAAAAAAATGTGGTCGCTACCGAAATTTATAGTAGCGCCTGTTTTAGCCTTTTTGGATAGTCTCTTATATTCCTATTTTTTTTCTATTTTTATTTTATTCTGATGCTACTGAAAATTCCCATAACTTACCCTGTTTAAAAAATAATAATAATAAAAAATAAAAAATAAAAATAAAAATAAAAATAAAAAATAAAATAAAATAAAATCGCATCTGCTTTTTTGTTAGGTCACTTGTTATGGTGTAAATATGTTTCAAATATTTTTAAATGATTTATATCATATGATCGGGGTGGTATGTGGTCAAATATGTTCAAAGTTAATTCATGGTATAAATGTAGTGTCTAGGTGTCAACCCGTAGTAATAAAGAAAAAAATTAATTTCATCTTGTCTGTCAGTCGAGTGAGTTTAATCTCATGTCAAGGTACGTGTTTTTCAAATGGAGAACATCGTGGATCATTAGACTTAATGCAATGACCATTTGGTTGGTTTCACATCGACGATATTGGAAATTTAGGCCAATAATCAACAAGACAGTGGAGGTGACTTCCAGTCCCTAACCCGCTTGCTTAAAGCCATGTGTAACATGCTATACGAAGTTATGCAACCAACTGAAGATTATGATGGCCATCACATGGTGCATATTATGGTCAAGGATATTTTCCATCATGAAAATCTATTATATAGGACGATTAACCAACGTTGTTTTTTTTAAACCACCGAAAAAGAAGGAGAAATATTAGTTGTGAGCCTAGTTGTTTGGAGAAAAAGTTTTCTAGAGTTGAAGTTTGAGGAGGAGGCTAGATTTCAGACAAGATTTCAGAGGAAGACACAAGCAACACTTTTTAGGTGAGATATTCTAGCTCTTCCACCTATCAGTTTTTAGAGACGAAGTTATTAATTTTTGAAGATGAATAAAAGAGGAGGGAAGATAAAATGAATTGAACCATATGGTGCTGACCTAGTGGATGCAAATTCAAAGGTGAGAAGATTTTTTGTCCAAGTAGGGCTGTATTCTTTGTGTACCAGACTAGGAAGCTCTCACTTAGGATTAGTTCAAGAGTTTAAAAACTCATTCAATGGAAAGAAAGCCACAGTCAATGGTCTTACATTATAGGTTTCAGTAGATCTGATTGTTGAGGAATTCAACCTTTCATAGGAAGGAGGGAGGTGGTTTAAAGGTCAAGTTATCACTGGAGGAGACCTCAATGGTTTCCTCAAGGACACACATAGAGATCCAAATTGGTCCAAAGGAATTCCAAGCACCTACCTCAAAAATTAATGGGCAGAAGCTATTAAACTCATCAATATTTACCTCACTTGTGAAAGGAGGTGTTAGTATGAATATTAATTGCAAGTGTACGAAAAAATACCACTTTATATGTGCATAAAAAACGTCCCTAACAAAAATGATGGCTGCCAATATCCTCAGATCTGCAATTAGGTGATCAAGATAAATGTTGCAAAAATATAGATCTATGCATCAAAAGACATTAAGAAGTTATAAAAACAAGATTTACTCCATGCATCCAATAGAAAAGATAAGAATATGTGGAATGAATTTTGTATTAGGGGCACCTGGGAGGAAAACATAGAAGAATGCTAGCAGTTCTCCTTAATGGGATGGGTTCTTGTAAGTCCTCAGCACTTCAGATCTAAAATCCCTCTCTCTTGATGGTGTAGAAAACCCAGACAAAAATGGAAGAAAATATGACAATGATGGTGGATCAAAGTTAGACCAAGAGTATAGATCTAGAGTGATCTTTAGGCAACAAAAGGTGGTAAATGAATGGGAAAAACCTTCTATTTATAACAAAATATTGAGTTAGTCTAGATATTAGTGCATAGTTAAAATATTATTAACGAAATCAAGATCCAACATTTATGAAATATTTTATTATATTTGTTGGAGGGAAAAGGAATTTGACTTGGGTCAAATCCCTTTATTTGTAAATAATAAATAAATAAATGATTTATTTATCATTTTAAGGATGTGGTTGAGTAATAATCAAATAAATAATGATTTATTTAATTTTTTATGGGTGATTTAGTTATATTTAACAAAAAATATTATTTAAATAAGGTTTAAATAATTATTCCTAGAAAATAATAAGATAAATAATGATTTATCTAATTAATTTCCCTGTTTTGGGTTAAATATAACCAGGAATATTAATTAAACTGTTGTTTAACTAATTATTCCTTGAGGAAAATCAAACAAAATGCAACATTTATTTAATATTTCCTTTTGGGGTTTCCCGTTTAGACCATAAACAACTTAATAAAAGTGTTTTACTAAGTTATTTCACATAGTGAAAGCAATTTTACTTAGGGTAAAATTGGTCTTACATGGTGTACTTGGGTTCATCTAATGATAATAGATTAGATGACCAAAAAATGGTGTAACAGATTTCCCCCCAACATGCGAGCGTTAGGAGCTAATTGTATGACAAAAGTACGTTCTAGGAACTCAATCACTAGACACTAAAAGGGAAGTCAAAGAGAGAGAAATATAAGGTAGACCAAAGTGCTAGAGGAGTAGACCTTGAGGAGGCGAGACTTACAGGTACAACAAGTCTCTTGTATGAGTGAGTACCTGTGCTATAGGCAGCGGGGGAGGCATACCTATGCCCACCGAGACAAAGTACAAAGAATAATGCATCCAATAAACAAGGGATTGAACAATATAGTACATGCTAGCATAAACATGAGCCGGATAAATAACAAGATAATGAATCCCACATACATAATGCGCCTGGGATAACAGCCAGGACTTGTACAATAATATCTGAGTACATGAGATACAAATACAACCTAGATGCCCCTGTAAACATGAAAGGGCTCTGAAAATTTGACTGATACATGCAATCAAAAAAGAGCTGCAAGCGGCTGAGGCCGACATCATCAAATCTATGGAGTTGCATCGAAGGTTGAAATGAAGAGGTCATCCGGGCATGTGGGGGCTACCTGTAGGGCCACCCCCTCATGAGGGCTAAAACATATCACACACACCCGGGAATCGCTGGTCCAATTTGTTGTGTCACTGAACCATCGAGTATATGGATTTCTATCATGCTGAAAGGAGCTGGAGCTGAGAAACAATCAAGTCAAAGGGCTATAAGGAGTCCCTTTTCTTGATCCGAGGCACCGAACAAGAGTGGAAGCTAGAACCAAGGTACACCACCCTCTAGACCTGTCTTCTGGAATAAATGATCTAATGTTGACAGAAGGAGGTCTGCCATAGGTGAGGTAATAAGAGGTCCTCAAATAAGGCACGAGATAAAATATTAGAGCGACTGACAGACAGACACCAAGGGTGATGATGAAATGGGGGGGTATTGAGTAGTGGGTGAACGACTTCCCTTGTTAGAGCATAAAGGGCATGGATGACCTGGCAGCGACTGACACAATATCATGAGGGATAGGGGACAGTGGGACTGGAGTCCATAATGTGTGACACGAGAGAGGGACCAAGCAAAAAAGGATGGAGGACTATAGTGAGATATAAAGGGACTCAGGATAGACTCCATGAATGTGATGATGACTCAACTCGGATGCTCTAAACAAGGGTGACTCGATGGTGCCGCTACCGAAAGGTCCAATGGTGGACTCATAGAAACATGAGCACAAGATGGTAACTCAAGAAGAAAATCGACATGGGCTGCAAGGGAGGTAACAAGTATGGAGCTTCAAGTCAAAGTGGTGCCCCTAGTATGAGTGTTGCAAGTGAAGAAATTCGATTTTGAGGAGGGGTGAAGTGATGCTTCCTATATAAAATGTGTCATGGTGAAGTATCAAGTCACTAAAACTAATAGTTACCCATTTGAGGGCTCGGTGAAAGCTTTCCAATGGTACAGACGGTTCATCAAACTAAGCTACGGTTTGGCCGCAGCAAGCGAAAGAAAAATTATGGGTTTTCTTTTTAATAAGGCATCTTCCCTCCAAATTCACTCATTTGCAGGTGGAGATATGGTGAATTTAGTGAGGAGAGAAGGCCCTAAATCATGTGGCGATCATAGTAGACAAACCGACCGTTGGAATCGAGATTCGTCAGTTGTAGGTAAGAGGCCTAATCCTACTCTTTCATTTCAATGGATTGAAAGTTTAGTTTAGGTCTCCGTGAGCTCGCAATAGACCCCTACTCTTCTTCATGGCCAGTTGGAGCTTTTGGGCAAAACTCTGCGACTGGTGAAAGGTGTTTTGGAAAAAAGTACACTCCTCCTGTGGCTGGGGCCGAAAATTGCGACCTGACGAGAGGGTTTTTTCCCTGTTGTTTTTTAACCGAGAACTGGGCTTTTATGTTTGGATACAGTCTTTTCGACCTATACACTGACAAATATGATGGTTTTGTGCAGATATGGTAGAATTACGGATCAACTGGAGAGAGAGAGACCTGGGCACATTACGGTCGGAGATCTGGGAGGATTAGGGTGTCTGCAGTGCATTGGCTAGGTTTGGGGTTCTGAAGTTTGTGGAGAACCCTATTATGAGAGCTCGAGAGCCCTTATTGGCCTGGATTGTCAGCTATTGGGATTCGGACCATGAGGTCTTTATAGTTTAGGGGCACCAGATCGAGTTGACGGTCCAGGATATATATTTCCTGACTGGTCTCCTACCACTTGGGATGGTCGAGAATACTCAGCCAGTGTTACCGTGAGGGCGAAACATCATGGAGTTCATAGAGCGCCATTGTCAACTAGGTCTCCATGTCAAAGGGACACGGATACCCATCGGGGATCTAGAGAGGTTAGAGACCCGTGTTGTGGCCATAGCGGTGCTGCGGATCCTAGGAAACCAAGCACTCCACCACATCATTGGAGGGCATATGATGCTTGTGGAGAGTGTGTTGAGTGGGACCCACTATGGGTGGGCCTAGATGATGTTGTCGTCGTTGAAATGATAGTTTTCGCTATGCAAGCAACAAGTGAACCATGACTGTGCATATGGTACAATTTTGTGCTCGCTCTTCTTCGAGAAGATCCCGACACTTCGACCTCACATATAGCTCCAAGATGGGGGCCTGAGAGAGCCTAGGATGCACCGGTGGGGTGACTACCGCAGTAGGAGGTGGGGTGGTCACATGAAAATTCGTACCCGAATTATTTCCGTTTCATTAGGATCGATGCCACTATATATAGATGACTATCCCTATAGTGGGATGAGTTATCGTGGGACTCGAATATGTCATCAGCACTGTCGAGATGGGGACCATGGTAAGTGACAAATTGCTAATCTTTTTTGGTGCATGTAAAGTTTTAGAATATCAGATGTGGTACCGATTCTTTCACTTTGGTATGCGTATTGGCTAACATCGTTGAAATCACGTATATGGGGTGACTCACGTATTAGGAGCTGCAAGACTTAGTGGGTCAAGAATTAATTGCCAAAAATGAGGATGCAGCAGCCCTCCTGGAGGACATTCGTCGTAGATATGAGAGGCTTTTGACCGGTGTTTTAGAGCGCGCCTGGAAAGAATTGGACGACTAGTACATAGAGCCATGTATTGGTCTACCCTCGGAGTGGCGAGGGGTCATGCAGTGCATGGCGATGGCTGGATAGGGGATGCACGATCTACGAGCTGTGGGAGTAGAGCCATTGGCTCGAGATCCTCCAGATAGTGATTAGTGTGTAGGGGCAGGTGGTGCCCCCAGTTTTGAGTTTTGTAACATGCTATGGGCATGTCATATGTATTAGAGTTGATGGACCAAAACATTTTATACGACACATATTATGGATATGCATTGTTTTGATGGTTTATGTTATATTATTGTCTTGTGTTAAATGAGTGTGTTAAATTCCAATCTAGAATATTGTTTGCAATGCTATCTACATAGTGATTTTGTGCTCTAGGTACATGACTGAAAGTAATGATTTCAAATTCATGCATCAAAAGCTTCACTCATAAATATCTTCTAAAAAGGATAGGATTATGCACATGATAGACACCATTCAATTTCATGACAAGAATCAGGGAATCTAAATGAACATGAAGGTGGAGGATGTGATGGGAAAGGGCATCGGCTAATAAACCTCTCACTACATCATATTCAGCCTGATTATTGGTAGCAGTACCAATGCATACACCGTTTGAGAGAACAAGCGAATGCAAGGGGGTAAATATGGCCCAACTTGCCGAAGATAGATTCCGGGAGTAGCGACTTGCAACATTGGCATAACCGATATAAGGTGTGGACGGGAGGTCCATCTGAAAAGTGCAACAAGACAACAAATGGGAGGATGATGAATAATGCTGGCAACCTGAGCGCAAAGTAGAGATCGAACAAACACTGCGAGAGGGAGTGATCTGGGTAAGATGTCTACTACTCACACGCTGACAGGTAGGTGGGGTGTGGGAGCTACTGGAGGTGTAGCTTGCGCTCAGATCGTGAAAGTCACCATAGGCATGGATGGTGCCATCTCGCTTATGGGCGAGAAATATGAAGTCAGGTGTGGACAAGGCTTCCATGATGTCATCATCATAATAGAAGATGGAGTGACTGGAGGAAGGGAGACCACATGATGCGGCGAAGATACCTGACTCATCATCATGAGAAGAGAGGTTCACATGCGCATCGTCATAGGGGATGACAGAACAACAAGCAGATAAGGGATCCACTGATGTTGAGCCCAGGGTGATTGTTGAAGGGAGGTCGAGCGAAACAACATGGGAAGATGCAGAGGGAGCTTCCATTGAGGGTATCATGGATGATGACAGGTAGAGGATGGTGGGTACAGGCTCCGTCATCTCGACATCAAGAGGAGGAATGTCAATGGGAGTGGGTAAATCCTCAAGCTAGCCTGCAACATACTACGCAAGTACAGGAGAGGCAGATTGGTTCTGTTCAACCTCGTACTCCCGAACTACCTCTAAAGAGGCACGATAATGCGTAAGGCGGGGACAATGGTGGGAATAATGGCCATGGAGATCACACAAAGCACAAGGTTGGTTGGTGTGAATAGATTTAGGGTTCTTGGCTAAGTCGAGGAAGAAATAGAGGCTTTAGGGACCGTAGACTTAGGGAACACAACATTAACCATGGGCTTGATACGGGGCAACTCAAGACAGGTATGGGTGGCATGACTGACGACATCACACAAAGTGCCAGGCTTTGGAGGCGGAGGAGGAGTAGGGTCAGTTGGGGTAGCCTTTTCTTTTGATGCCCTCTTACGAGCTTTTTCCTTCTTACCCGAAGTGGTCGCAACAAGAGATGATTCCTGTTGAGGTGGCTGAGGCACTGTAGCAGCAGGAGAAGTCATAGGGACCGATTGAACCAGAATCAAAGCAAGATAAGGTTTGGTTTGACTAGGCAGGGTAGTGGCTAGGGGATCAAGGTACCAGACGAGAATTCCTAGGGTCAGGTTAGGAAGAGAGAGGGTAGCCATGACAGGTACCGTGTATACTCCAGGAGGGGGAGCTAGGAAAGGTATCTGACCGGAGGGGTAATGGCCAAGCTGGGGATGGCTCCCAAGATGGTTAGCCTGGAGGAACTATCTCAGAGGATAAAGTGTCTCATGGATACCAGCTGTAGGTGAAGGTCCAGGAGGAGGGGGTCCAGAAGGCTGAATCGAAGGGCTAGGAGTAAGCCAAGTGAGGGTGAGGAGGTCGGCCGATCAAGCCGAGGCGGGGCCGTTAAGGGCAGCCCGAGACGATTGCATCATGCAAACATTCAATAATCTGGGATCAGAGATAGGAGGAGGAGGTAGACTGAGGAAATTTCCAAGCAAAGAGGATTCTTTGTAGACGCCGGGAGAGACACTGGTCAAGGAATCGACGGTTTTCTTATTGGCCACCGAAGAGATGATGGACTCAAGGGAGGTCTGAGACTTTGGTTCGTAATATGTCAATTGGTCAATGGTGACTATCTTTCCGTTATGAGGGAAGGACATCTTGCAGTGAACTGCATATGGGACAACAGATATCATATAGGTGTAGCTACAACCCAATATAATGTCTTAAACTAAGGGGGCATTAATGACTTTTATGGCAACGCAAACAGTCTTGCCTGCAAGAGTAATAGCACAATTGCGGAATAGGTCAATGGGCTGGGAGGTGTGGCCATCCCATGCTCGAAGAGTGATCATGGAAGGAGCCAACTCAGGTGATCCAAGTTGCTTCCAAACCGAAGCAAACATCACACAGGTGGATGCACCCTCATCAATGATGCACTGGGAAACGTTGGTGTTCCAAATCTTGACTAGGATTTGGAAGGCGACAGAAGCAGGGAGAGGAGGATGTTTTGACCGATCAACATCAAAAATAATCAATCGATCATCGGAAGGATCTATAGTGCCCAAAGCAGATAGTATAGCTTTTTGTTGTGAAGGGCACGACTAGAGGATTTCCAGCGTTGAAATGGAAACAAAATATTGCGCCAAATCATCTACTATACTATACGAATGGGAAAATTTTCCAAAAGAAGAATTTTGGCATATTGGTCCCTTAGGGATATTGGTATGAACCTCTACCCTAGGCTGAGGGATCTGCAAGGGACCATTAGGTGTCAAAAGAGGCTCTGTAGGACTTGAATAAGGTGACTCAGGGACAGACACCAGTTGTTAGTATGAATCTTAATTTCAAGTGTACGAAAAAATACCACTTTAGTTGTGCATAAAAAACATCCCTAACACCAAATATGGCTGCCAATATCCTCAGATATGCAATTAGGTGATCAAGATAAATGCTGCTCAAATCTAGATCTATGCTGCATCAAAAGACATTAAGCAGTAATAAAAATGAGATTTACTCCATGCATCCAATAGACAAGACAAGACTATGTTGAATGAATTTTGTATTAAGGGAACCTGGGAGGAAAACATAGAAGGATGTTACCAGTTCTCCTCAATGGGATGGGCCTCAGAAGTCCTCAAAGACTTCGCATCTAAAATCCCTCTCTCTCTTGATGGTGTAGAAACCACATAAAATGGAAGAAAATATGACAATGATGGAGGATCAAATTCAGACCAAAAGTATAGATTGAGAGTGATATTTAGGAAACAAAGGTTGTGAATGAATGGAAAAACCCTTTTATTTATAACAAAATATCGAGTTAGTCTAGATATTGGTGCATAGTTAAAATATTATTAACCAAATCAAGATCCAACTTTTATGGAATATTTTATTATATTTATTGGAGGGAAAAGGAATTTGACTTGGGTCAAATCCCTTTATTTGTAAATAATAAATAAATAAATGATTTATTTATCATTTTAATGATGTGGTTAAGTAATAATCAAATAAATAATGATTTATTTAATTATTTATGGGTGAATTAGTCATATTCAACAAACAATATTATTTAAATAAGGTTTAAATAATTATTCTTAGGAAATAATAAGATAAATAATGATTTATCTAATTAATTTCCCTATTTTGGGTTAAATATAACTAGGAATATTAATTAAAATACTATTTAACTAACTATTCCTTGAGGAAAATCAAACAAATGTAGATTTATTTAATATTTCCTCATGGGGTTTCCTGTTTAGACCATAAACAACTTAATAAAGGTGGTTTACTAAGTTGTTTTCACAGTGAATGAAATTTTACTTAGGGTAAAAGTGGTCTTACATCGTGTACTTGGGTCCATCTAATAATAATAGGTTAGATGACCAAAAAATGGTGTAACTAGAGGTATACAATAGTGTTTATTTATCATATGAGATTTTCTCTCATGTCGCAGTATGAAGACCCTCAATTCACCATACATTTTGTCAAGAGTCCGAAAGATGTCGCAAGGATCAAAACTCACACCGTTGCTTCGTATCACATTGTCACAACTTGTATCATCATGCTCTCTTCAACGTGTTAGTTGAAGAAGAGATAAGGAAAAAAATCAAACTCGTGTTAGGTAAACTTGACTCAAGATAGAGTCAATTTTGACTAGGGTAAATAGTAGTGGTTTTGGGGCACATGGTATTGTGCACCCATGGTTTTCAACCCATGGTATTGCATGTAATGGAGCCTATAAAAGGATGGGAATACTTCATTGTAAAGTAGGCTTGGAGGTTAGCGGTGAAGGCTCACTTGGCTGGATTGGCCAGGGTTTTGGCCAATGCTTAATGAAATTTCATTGGTTGGGTTTTGCCCTAGAATTGGGGGTTTTATCGAATAAACATCTTGGTTTACGTTTATGATTTGTTTCTAGCTATTTTATGGTTTTTTGTTCCTCTCGGTAAATTTATTATTTCTCAAGTAAATTCTAACAAATGGTATCAGAGCCATTGAATTTCGTTGCGCTAGGAGAGAAAAGTCTATCAAAATGAGAGAGGATATGTGCATGTGGATTGATTAATTGATTAATCCGGTAGATGGGTTCTTTTTATATGGACATTGATTTCATATGTACAAAGGCAATAACAATGAAACAAAAAAAAATATTATTATAATGGAGTTAATTTATTACATGTAAATGGGCATACTGCTGTAAGACCTAGTATGGCATGCGTACCCCTCGGTAATCACTAGTAAAGTCTGGGTTAGATCTAGGTGATAGGGGGGATGTCAAGTTAACAATTACCTGGGTTAAAAAAAAAAATTGAGGGGGGAAGAGCTAGAGTGAGCAGGGTTGTCTCACTTAGCAATTTTGGCTGGATTTAGTCAAGAAACCCCAAGTCAAGTCTAAGGGGGGGAATTGTTAGGTAAACTTGACTCAGGATAGATTTAATGTTGACTAGGGTAAATAGTAGTGGTTTTGGGGCACATGGTATTGTGCACCATGGTTTTAAACCCATGGTATTGCATGTAATGGAGCCTATAAAAGGCTGGGAATACTTCATTGTAATGTAGGCTTGGAGGTGAGTGGTGAAGGCTCACTTGGCTGGATTGGCCAGGGTTTTGGCCAATGATTAATGAAATTTCATTGGTTGGGTTTTGCCCTAGATTTGGCAGTTTTCCCGGATAAACATCTTGGTTTATGTTTATGATTTTTTTCTAGCTATTTTATGGTTTTTTGTTCCTCTTGGTAAATTTATTATTTCTCTGGTAAATTCTAACAACCTCAGACCATTTCCTATTTTACAGGGCAGGCCAACCTACACCTACACCTCCATCCTCACAACAACACCCTTAGCCTGAAAAAATAACCAAGAGGAAGGCTAAAAAGGAGAACATCCATAAGCCCAAGAACAGGAAAGAAAAGGTTTCGTCAGTCAAGGCTAAGAGAAAGTTGGAGAAAGGAGATAGCTCCTTAGTTGATAAACACAAGTCTATGAAAATGGTGCCCCCTATTCCTCCTTTTCCTAATGTCTACACTAGGGCTTGAAGAGTTAGGTCTACAAATGAAGAGAACTATAAAGCACATATGCTACCGGAAATTCTAGAAGCATATATTCAGTAGAAAATGCAGAAAGATTATCAGCCCACAAATTTTGATGAAGAACTCCTCAAAGATGCAGGGTATGAGATAAGTAGCAAGAATAATAAAGAAGAAGCCAAACCTGTTGTTGGTACCAGTAAAAGACATACCAGAGACAGCAACAAGTTCAGGCTTAAGTCCAAGGCTTTGCACAATCCAAGTTTAAAGACAGAGGTCATTGATATAGAAGGAAAATATGAAGGATTAAAGACAGATAAATCCAAGAAGAAAGATAAAAACAAAACCCCTTCAGAGCAGCACTCATAACCCTCAAAAAGAAAAAAGATCCAAAAGGGTTCTAAGGAGGAGAATGCCACTATTATAGAACAAATTTGGGCACCATTCCTAATGACCTGGTTAACTGGACATCATCCCCAAAACCAATGAATAGGGTCTATCATCCCCTATCATTTCAGTTGCTACTTTCCCTAAGACAAAGAACAAGAAAAAATCATCCATGACTTCCATTGCAAGGTTTCCAAGATTTGAATTACATGTTATATCACCTATGATCTCACCAACACAGTCTCCCAAGGGAATCACTGCTTTGCATATGCAGGCACCTCCATTCAAGGGTGCTCTACAAAACACTTCCCGACACTCAAGGGTGCGTTGGTCAATTGGGAGCGAAATTCTCATTGTTCCCGAATCTCCACATGGACAGTGCCTTCTAGAAGAGTTCATATGTGTCAAACTTCAAATCCATGTGTCCATTCAACACCTCAGAACTGGGAAACATGTCTTGCCTATTATTAGAAAGTCATTGATTGTGAAACTACCTTCAGCTCATCTATAAATTGAGCACAGGTCCTAGTGCTTGAGAAGGAAGAAATTGAGTAGAGAAATGATGGTGGAATTTCAATTGAGGATTTTATTTGAGTGATATGCTGCTGGAGAGATGTTCATTGTGATGAGACTGGGATGATGTTAGAGATGGTGACATCAAATCACTCAATGGTTGTAACCTCCATTCTATCCATTAATAAAGGTTGTTTCTTACTTTCCCACATATGTATCTGTATAAGCTTCTATATTTCATATTATGAATTCTTATCTGATGTATATGGTTCATGTTTCATTGATTTAATTGGATAACTTGAATAGGCATATGGATATTGCAATCTCGTTGTTGTTTAGTGTTTATTATTGCAGGAAATATTTTGGCGATCTAGCTTGGATTTGAAGCTATAGCAAGAGCGATAGAAGGAGAAGAAGAAGCGCTTGGACCCAAAGTAGGTTTCTTGATCTATTATGTGTGTCTATTTACTGTTATGAAAAATATCTGCAAAGTATTTAACATTTTCGAATACCCAATAGTATCGTCGCTTCTTTTAATTTCCTTGATGATAGGAGACCTTTCAACATTTGAGCTTGAACTGTCACTTGCTCATTTTTGAAAAACATTTCAAAAATTTTATCGACACGATATCGTATAACATGGTCAGGTTTTTTATCTCCATATGTGTGAGTGTCGACATTTTTTAACATCTCATTATCGATAGTGATTTCATCTGTACATATTCGAAAAAATAGTACATATTCAATAAATAACTAAATTAATAAATATGTCAATAAATATTAGGAAAATTTTAAATATATCATTAGATCATAATATTTACATTTACATACCCGATTCAATTTCTGCTTGAGGTTGATTTTCTTCTTCAATATTTTGAGGAGTATCTCTGTCTGTTTACATTAAAAAAAATAATTTTCAAACTAGTTCATCAAATAAAAATTAAGCTTCACATTCTACATTGGGAAAACTTTAAAAATATATCAATAGATCATAATATTTACATTTACATACTTGCTTCAATTTCTGCTTGAGGTTGATTTTCTTCTTCAATATTTTGAGGAATATCTCTGTCTGTTTACATCAAACAAAATATTTTTCAAACTAGTTTATCAAATAAAAATTAAGCGTTACATTTTACATTAGGAAAAATTTAAATATATATCAATAGAGCATGTAATATTTACATTTACATACCTGCTTCAATTTCTGCTTGAGGTTGATTTTCCTCTTCAATATTTGAGAGAGCTTCTAACTTTCTTTTGCGATATTGTCTCGTCTCTTCTCTACGTTCCTCGGGCTTTCTTTGTCGATCATATTTTCTCACACAAGTTCTTCGATTTCCCATGATAATAGGGTATGAGGTTCAAAAAATTTCCTTTAAAAAATTAGACAATAACTCAATTACAAACAATATCACAAAAGATTTAATTTAAAAAAATCTTTTCTAAAAAATACGTAATCCAATCCAAAACACGTACTTCAACACAAAACATGTACATACCTCTAAGAAAAATCACACCGCCTCCAAGAAATGTCTTCCAAAAAAATTCTTTAAATCCAAAATTTGAAGAAAAGTTTTTGAACAAAGAAGCTCAAAAGATTTATTTCAACACAAAACACGTACATACCTCCAAGAAAAATCACGCCGCCTCCAAAAAATGTCTTCCAAAAAATTTCTTTAAACTCAAACTTTGAACCTCCAAGAAAAATCACGCCGCCTCCAGAAAATGTCTTCCAAAAAAAATTTTTAAACCCAAACTTTGAAGAAAAGTTTTTGAATTCAAACCAAGTTGTAAAATGAAATGAAGTGCGAAATGTGCGAAAATTGTGAATCATTTCGCGGCAATTTATATTGACGTGAAATATGTGTTTTGTAGGGGGCTCCACAAAAGTTTCCGGCCGACGGAGAATTACACAATAGTTCGGTTGAAATTTTGATAAGAAGTTCGGCCGAACTATTAAGACGTTAGTTTTAACGACTCGTAAGCAGAAAACATAGTTCGGCCGAACTTTCACTAATAGTTCGGTCGAACTAACGCGTCACCAATTACGCAAAACCAAGCTCTGAAAACGGTTCTGCAACTTTGGACTGATTAAAATCCATGAAAGGTTGTTAATTAACTGTCGGAACTAAGACAAGCATTTTCAGAATTGAATCTACTTTCAGGAAATATAACTTTTATGGAATTTCGTAAACGTTTATTAATTTTAATTATTTTTCTAATAAAATGAGTGCAAACAATTTCTGAGGGTCATCGTGATTCAGTGAAATCAAAATTTTGTATCTCCCAAAATACATTGTAAAAAAACTTGAAAAAATTATGGGGCATTACATTGGTCCGTTGACTCTAATGGGTAGCTTTTAGATTTTTAGTTTATAACTTATATGTTAAGAAATTTGTTGCCACGCAAAACATATCAAAAATACGCAGTTTTTCGTATTGGACCAGTTCAAAAAATTCTAGTAATTATGATATGCATCCATTGGCTTTGTAAATATGACAAAAACAAAGTAGACTCTGTCTAGATTGTTGTAACACATTTTTTTTTTCAAAAACACAAATTTTCAATGAATACAACATTGCGTCATAACATGACTTCTTATGAATCCTTTGATTGTTAAGAAACACACACTCAAAGAAACGCTAAGTTGACATATCAAATCTGCATAAAAAAATTTCAAAAATAAGTAATAGAAAGCTAACAAAATTTCTCACAACTTTTATTTTTATCGCAAAATGAAATTCTACACAGAAAAATTGTTATAGTTTGCAGAAAGTTGAAGAACCGAAAAAAATGAAATTTTTTTTTCAAAAAAGGGCAAAAAGTGTAACCCAATTTTCCATTATTTTTCAATCAATATTTGGACTATAAACATTATCTTATCCTCTTGTAGCACTTCAGTTCGAGCTACGGATGTGGCACATGTAGCTGACAGAAGGAATTACGCTATTCCTAGGGTTTAGTTGAGCCATTGCATGGTTGACTTCAGTTAGAACTCATGTGGCAGAGTTTGGTGGAGTTGATGAGACAGTTGGTGGAGTTGTGTTCGGTTTAACTTAGTTGAACTAGTTGTATTTAGTCTAATTGATAAATACACTAGTGATGAGTGGTGTGAATTAATTATTAATTAATTCACTAATTATTAACTCATAAATCAACTAAATAATACATCAATTAACTGCAGTGCATGGACAGTTCAGTGGAGACCAGTGTTAGAGGTGGGTGAAAGGGTGAGTCTACTATCAGTTGTGACTATAGCTGTGCATGAGATTTTCACACACATTGATTGAGATTGCCAATGAGGATTGCACAGTACAAGCCAAGGGGATTCGAACTTGGATCTCAAAATTAACCATCTTGGATTGCGCAGTAGAGGCTTGCAAACAGTGGAGGAGATTTGAACTTGTGACTTGTTCAGATCTGAGCTAGTTTGTGTGTAACAATTGGAGATAGTGCTGAGAGCTTGTGAGGAGTTTGTACTATGATTGTTACGTGTTCTCTATCATTATAATATACAGATAGTTGGGGGTTTTCAGCTATAAGCTTTCCCCATTACATACTGTGTTTATATGTGTGATTGATTAATGTTTCTATGTGCGCATGCGACTGCTTTTAATTCCGCAAAATGATGATCAATGGTAGAAGAGGTTATGTATTATGCATGAAGCTCAAATAGTGTGTAATCAGGATAATCTCGGTGAATAACTCATCTATTATTCAGAATTTCTACAGTTGATTGATAATATGTTCTGTATTTACCTGCAGTGTCCTTTGATATTACAATTTCGCTATCCTTAGCCCTTATAACATTCATAGTTATTTCAAGATCACTTTGAGCTTTCTTCCTATCAATCTCTGCAATCTTCAACTCAATACTCAACTGTGATATCTTAGTTGTTGGGTCATTAGTTTCAGTTGATAAAACTATTGTGCAGATATGAGAGTCAATCTGCCCCTGTAACTTAGTTACTGCTTCTTTCAATTTGGAAATATCTTCATCTTTCTGCAACACTTGCTGTAAAAGCTTCTCCTTTTCAGATTCCACCTCTACTACTACCACTGCCATTGGGTGTTCTCCAGTAGGAAGCTTTAGCTTCTTTCTTATTATATTTACTTCTTATTCTTCACTTTGCAACAACTTCTGCATAGTTGATCTGTGAGTGGGATGTACTCCAATTTTGATAATTATTTTCTTTAATTCTTCATTTTGAGTGGAGAGAGCTCTGGAATTAGCTTTCTCCAACTTCATCTGCATGATCACCTTTCCCAACATGCTTTCAGCTTTACTTGTAGCTGCACTAGTTTTAGTCAAATCATTAACAATCAATAAACCAATTTGCATATGTAAATTGATTTTATCAGGTAAGGGAATATTCCTAACATCAACACTCAAATCGACAGACTTGAAATTTCTTGATGACCCTATTGCCATTTCATATGGGTGCGAAAAAGAAATCTTTAGCTTCTCTTTTTCTAAATCCTTAGCAATTAACAATCTAGTCTAATCAGGGGTGATTTGAGACTCAGCTTGAGCCTCCATGCTTACAGCTCCGATCTTCTGATTCTTCTCAGAATTTGGGAAAAAACCTGCTTAATCAATGGTACCTGATCATGAATAGCTTCATGTCTGGATGGTGAAGCTGGTGTATTATGTATTTCTCTCAATTGAATTGACAACCTTGGTTGTGCATATGGCACTTCTTCACTCAGTTTAGCCCTCTTCTCATCTCCTTGCTCCTCTGTATCATCATTCTTTTCTCTATCTCTTTTATTTTGCTTTTCAAAGATAGCGAGAGTTTCAATTCTAGTGCTGTCATTTCCTACAAAACCCTTGTTAGCCAAATTTTCAATTTCCGGCCTGCTTTCATGAGTAAAAGCAGAGTAACCATTCTCAACCCTCCTTTTAGAAATCACCTGATGTGGTTCATAAGCCCACTTTTCTCCTAGAAATAAATGCATGCCTTCTAGCATCGGGTTTGCCTCTTTTGCAACTTGCATCATATTCAATATGAAGGTTCCAACAATCATGGAAAATTTAAATAAATGTCCCTTCTTCATTGGCACAAAGTGAATCTGATCCACATTTAAAATATGTCTAATAAATTCTAAGGCAAACATTCTCATAGGGACAAAAGAAGGCAATCTATAAGGTTCAACACCAGCTCCATACAATCTAATCTTTGAATAATCTTAAAAACAAACCAGTCTCCATACAATCTAATCTCTGAATAATCTTCAAAAACAAACCAGTCTCCATACCTGCAACTATTATTGAGCTGGAGGAATCCCTGAGCTTTAGGTAGAAAACATGGGGGAGCAGTCCCATTCAAAATTTTATAAGAAATTAGCAAGTAGTAAGAAACAAAAATAAAATAAAAAACCCATCATTAGGTTCATTCCTTATCAGGTTAGTCCAAAACACTATTGACTGCCTTTTCATATTTGAATCCATAATGTTCAACCCCAAATTCAAAAAATCTTCTTCATTGTGATACATAAATATATAGGTAACAATTGAAGGAAATTTGAATGAACTTGTTAAAGTTAAGCTCATGAATTCAGAATTAATATTCTCTTGCTAAAACGATGGGATGTCTAACACTACTTCAGGCTTCATCATCAAAGAAAACATACCAAGCACTAATTTGTCAATCTGAGAAGCATCTTCCTTTCCAAGAATTTTTGACAAAAATTGCAATACAAGTTTGATTTCTGCATCAAAAGTTTCCAAAGAGAATACCTTTTCATCTGGAGAAAACCTCCCTGCTTCTTTCTTCAGGAAGAAAATAATATGTGTGTAATCTTGCCCTGCAAGATTTTCATAATGTACTATCAATGACTCTTCACTGAAATTAAAATATGACTTAGACTCTGGGTAGAAGAAAGCTTGACAAATTAATAAGGATGAAACCTGGAAGACACTTTCTCCCTACAAAACACTTGCTGAGGTATATTGCTGATGCTAGCTAGTGAATGAATTCAGGGACAAGATGGGTTCTTGGGACACATGCAAACAATACTACAGACTCGACCATGGCTATGAAGACAAGGGAATTGTGTTGGTTAAGGATAACCTGTTGATACAGAGGTAAATGTTCAACTGTGTAATGGGTGTCTATTATGTCCTACTCTATATCCATGAGGGGAATGTTACTAGACGAACTGGATAGAGATGAATTTTCCATGTTAATACTTGGGATGATAACTGGACTGACTCTAAATGGAGGAGCAAGGTGATTAGGATGACTAAGACAGTTTAAACTGAGGTGAACAGGTGAAAAAGAACGGTTTTGACTCAGTATTTATAGGCACAGTGGAAATTTAGGGGGGGAACAGTCTTTAACTACATGACAAGAAAGGTACGAGATTGACACGGACAGCGAGATGGCTTGCTTTCTGATGTCGTCTCTGGTCGCTTACATCACCACGGGGGAACCTCAGATACGACGGGCTCCTCGGCGTTGTGCTACCGCAGTGATTGTGGGTCATTGATTTGAGTCAACGAGCCTACGTTACGGTCAAATGCAGAGGCACCTTATGAATTATCTGTCGAGTTGTTTGTGCCCACGGGTTTCTCCCGATCAACTTTCCTTTGCCATCATCTCACCTCCACCTAACGGGTTGCACACTATTTACAATAATGGTCGGGCTCACCTTTCACACACTCTGAAACGTAACATTAATGTTTCTCATATAAATCAAAACTGCATTTAGCATATGAAGCCTTAATTCATTTTTATTCTTTTTTACAACATTATATATATTTTTTTAATTTTGAGAATTGGAAATGAAAATGAAAATGAGCCACAACATCTGGTTCCACCTGGGGATAGTGCTTTTTTCCACGAAAGCACTAATAACCGCAAATTAGTGCCTTCACCTCGGGCATGGAGTCAAATATTGCTTTAGTGGCATATGAACAATGAGCAATCTGGTATTTACAATGGTGAAATGCTTGACTTTTAGTGTTGAAAATAATGTTTTAAATACTGCCCATTCACAGGCAGTTGCAAAGATTCTCCATTTAAATTCTCCAGGATGAAATTATTATTAGATCTTGCTTCAGTGATTTTCCAAGGTCCATACCAGAGGTGATCAAATTTACCATGATTTCCCTTATCCTCCCTTCTGGTACCCACCTCAGTACTAAGTCTCCTGCTTGAAAGATAATTTCCTTTTCTTTCCTGTCAAAAATGGTTTTCATCTTTGTCCGATAAGTAATTAAGTTGTATCTAACTTTATCTATGTTTTCACTTAACTCAATTACTTTATTCATTCTTCTAACCAGAGCATTGGGTTCTTCTCGAGATTCCTGAATAAAAGCAATCAAAAGCTTGGCCAATTGACTAGGAAATAATGCTTGTGTTCCATATACCAACTCAAAATGTGGTTTGCTAGTGGACCTTCTAGTAGTAACCTGAACTTCCCAAGGAGAAAACTTAAGTTTTGAGTCCCAATCCTTTTGATTTTCAGTGATCGTTTTCTTCAAGATTTTAACCAATGTTTTGTTAGAGGACTCTGCCAATCCATTCCCTTGTGGACGGTAGGTTGTAGAATGGAACAAGACTACATTATAATTTTGAAAAAAATAAATAAATCAAGAAGAATTAAATGCATGAGCATTATCTGTCACAATATTGACTGGACAACCGAACCTACTAAAGATATTCTCCTCCAAGAACTTCATTACCACATGATCATTTTCTTTCTTTGTGGGTATTGCATCAACCCACTTTGTGAAGTAGTCAATGGTTGTTAGAATCCATTTGAATTTTCCACTTGATGATGGATTGATTTCTCCAATAAAGTATTTCCCCACTGTCTAAAAAGGTTCATCTATGAATGCTGGAATTAGAGGTAAAGGAGCTAGTCTCTTTTTTTCTGCAAACAATTGCCATTTCTGACAACCTATGACCAATCTGAATACATTTGCAAACAATGTGGGCCAATAAAAACCTGGTTTGAGGATCTGATGTGTTGTAACCTTTCAACTGTAATGACCCCCACACAGACTTTCATGATACTCTTTGGTAATCTCAATGGACTCTCCTTTGGTTAAACACAGTAATAAGATACCAACAGGATCTTTCCAGTACAGTTTTGATTCTACTATGACATACAGCTGAGATTTAATCTGGAGGGCTCTATACTTTGTCCTATTCAGTGTAGTTGGACAAGAGAAAAAACACATATAGTTAACAATATCTTTTTACCAATCTGAACATAAATATTTGTATTGAATCTTCATACCCGATTTGGGCTTATTTTTATCTTATTCATTAACATATTCATCCACTAGTGCTAATAGATTGATTCCCAATGCTTGAAAAATTGTTTCTATTAGCATCTTTGCCAAACCTTGTCCTTTTGATTAGTTTTGTAGGTTTAATGTCCATATCATATTCCTAAATTTTCGCTATCCACTTTCCTCTCTTCCCTTCTACATCACTCTGAATCAACACATCCTTGACAGCAGCATTAGGGACATATGCAGTTATTTGAGATTGCAATACATAAGTTCTGAAGGCTTTGAGTGCTTTAACCAATGCATATAGCTGCTTTTCAAGAATATTATATTTGAGCTCAGCATCTCTGAGAACTTTGCTGAATAATGTCACTGGTTGCTCCCTATTCTCTACATTTTTCTGCAATAACACAACAACAATAGTAGAAGGGGAAGCAAATGAAAATATCTTAAACATCTTCTGATAATCAATATTGATAAGAACAGGTGTTGTTTTGAGAGCCTCCTTTATTCTAGCAAATGGTTCACTTGCTTCCTTAGTCCATTGCAGTTCTGCCATATCAGTTATATTTTTAACAATCTCTGTATAATTTGATACAAATCTTCTTAGAAAATTAATCTTTCCCAAAAACCTCTGAATATCTTTCTTACTTCTGGGCAAAGGAATTTTCTGAATTGCTTCTACCCTTGCTCGATCAATTTTTACCCCTTGCTTAGAAACTATGTGGCCCAATAATTTACCTTCTTCCAAGGAAAATAAAGACTTTTTGGGGTTCAGTGACAAACCAAACTTCGTGCACTTCTTAAAAGTTCGCTGCAAATGTTCTAAATGTTCATCATCCGATCCTAAAAAAACAGTGATATCATCTAGATATATTACCACATACTTATCTCCAACGAATTCTATGTCCATGGCCCTTTGAAAGGTTGCACCAGCATTCATTAACCCAAATGGCATTCTAGCATACATGAAAGTACCCCATGGGGTTGTGAATGATGTATTTTTCTGATCTTATTTGTCTATTGCCACCTGATTATACCCAGAGAATCCATCAACCATGGACATTCTATAAGCTCTTATCACTTTTTGTAAAACATAATCCATATTGGGTAAAGGATAATTATCCTCTAGCGATGCTCTATTCAGGTTCCTAAAATCCACACACAATCTTATCTCTCCATTTTTATTTCTCACAGGAACCAGATTAGAAACCCAATCAGAATATCTGAGGGGAACTATGATTTTTCTTAGAGTAACTTCTTTACTTCTTTTTCAATAGGAGACAATAATAATGGAATTATTTTTCTGAGCTTCTTTCTATGAGGTTTGAATCCTTCTTTAAATGGGATATTATGTTGTATGGTACCTTTATCATATGTTTCTAGATCTTCATATGACCAAGCAAATACATCTATGTATTTTTTTAAAAGATCAATGTACCTTTCCTTATAATTTTTGGGAACACCTTTGAATAACTTCACCATTTTTGGTTACTACTGAGTTCCTAGATTACAATCCTGCAATTCTTCCTCTTGGTGAGTCTTTTTTGAATCAACAACAACATAATTTGAATAAAAAATCCTCACAAGAGGAACCAAACCTTTAGGAAACACATTATATTTCAAATGAATAATCCTATTAGTAGCAATCGACTATTTAAGATGTCTTACCTTTGTTTGCTGCTCTGTTTTTTCTTCATCCTAATCCATTTTCAAAATTTCAAATCATTGTCAAAAAATTATTTATCTGCTCATCATCTTCAAAACCTGCCAATGCTTTATATTATCTGGGATAGGAGGCCGGTGTTTAATCTCTATCTCATACCTTAGCTTTGGATTAATTGGAGGTTTGAAAGTGCTAGCATCAACTGCTAATGAATCAACCAATCTATTCTCATCCCTTGGAATAAATTGAATATTGAAGGCTTCTAAATAATTTTCAATCATATCCCAAACTTCATTCCTATATGATCTCAATCTTGGATGTTTAGTTTGACAATGATTCTTTATATGTCTTATAATCAATTCAGAATTACCAAAAATTGAAATACATTGAATTCCCATCTTCTTTGTAGTTTGAAGGCTAATGATCAAAGCCTCATACTCAGCAACATTATTTGTTGAATCAAACTCTAATTTGAAAGAAAAAGGCAAGAAATTACCTTATGGTGATATTAATAAAAATCTAGCTCTTGTGCCTTCCTTGGAATAAGCACCATCAAAATAACATTTCCAAATATTCTTTGAGTGCAGCTCATTATTTACAACTACTGAAGGGAGCTGCTTCCTTGTGTCTTCAGCAAATTCTGCATCTTCATGCAACATGAAACATGAAAGATATTCTTTTTCCTGACTATAAATAGGGGAGTTACCTGCATCCTTTTTAGTAGTGGTTTTTACAAACCTTGTTTCTCTGTACAACCTTCTTTCTTCCCCATTAAAGACAAGAATAATAGCATAAGTAAAATCAAGCTTGATAACACCTCCCAACTTTTCTCCCCAAGATCTTGACAGAAGCATCCCAAACCTGGCTGGAATGTCAGCCACAACTACATCCATAACAATACTCTTTGCTGCAATCTGGGCCAAAGAAACTTCCATATATTTAATTACCCCAACACATTTTACCTTCTTGGAATCAAATGAATACAAATCCTTGTAAGGCCTAGTGATTTTTAGATTTAACTCCTTCATGACAGACAATGGCATAAGATTATGGGAAGCTCCTAAATCAAGCATACAATTGTGGAGAATAAAATCATGAACCAAAAAGGAAATGTAAAATGGAGGAACAAAAGAATCTAATTCTTCTACATGAGGGCCAAAGGTGACCACTGGCTTCATTCTGTGTGAGATTGATAAATTCTGAGATTTCTTTCTTGTAGATTGGTGTTTTAGTTAATTCTAAAAGAGGTACCTGAATTTTGACCTTCTCCAACTCCTTTGTTAAACTGAAGGCATACGTTTGTTTAACATTCTTTTCAAGTTCTTCTTCACTATTTTTAGAATTTGAAACTTGTTTAGGTACAGGAACAACTTTCTCCAAAATATTAGTGTTATCTGACTTTTTCTGGGAAGAATCACCCTATTGCATCCCTGTTCTATTGACTAAATTTCCAGGTTGCTTCCCATTATTCACTTGTTTTACAGGGTTCTGTTGTTGTGGAGTCGCCATTGGAGGAGGGACAAAATCTTGGTGTTCACCCTCATTGTCTTGTACCCGAGATCTCTTCCTTGATCTCATATTATACTTCTTATGCAACTCAGCCTGCATAAAATCTATGAAGTTCACTTCATCTTCATCAAGAGATAATTCAGCCTCAACATATTCTTATTCACAATTTTTTTCTTCATCGTCCTTTCTAATATACACATCTAATATCTGATCTTCCTGTCCTTTTTGGTCAGCTTCTGCTGATTCTCCATGTCTAGCTTCTATATACAATGGTGCCTAGACTTGATCTTGATCTTTTATTTCCCTTTGCAAGGTTTCTAGGGGTTGTTTCCTGAATTGAGGGTTAAAACCTCTGTTTTGATTTTTTTTGTACTTGTCTTTGGGAGTTTTTACTTTCCAATTCCATCTTGACTAATTTATTTGATAATTTGTTTATTTCCTTAGTCATATCTTCAAGCCTTTGATCTTGTAATGACTCTTCTTTTGCTTTCCCCTTCTCTTGGACTGGTTGTTTTCCTGTCACCTTCCCAAATGCAGTCATATTGGCTTCAATTTCTAAAGCATCTGTCTGTATCTGTTCAAGAGTAGGGGATCTCCTTTATCTAAGTGTGGAACTTAAATCAACTTCAAAAGCCCCAGCAAAAACTACCTTTGCTCCAAAATGAGGGGGCTTAATCTCTACATGCAAACTATTATACAATTTATTGAATATTTTGATAAACTCATAAATATTTTCATCAAATTTTCTTTTAATTGCATTGAATTCAGTTAATGAATAACCATGATCTCTTTTCTCTCCCTGTCTTTGAGTGAGCTGATTTTCTATTTCATCCCAGGTATTAATGGAATTGTTTGGCAATCCTTTGAATCACTTTCTAGCCTCTCCATCCAGAGACTCAACAAAGAGCCTCATTACAACATCACAATGTTCCACATTCAAATTTTCAGCAAAATTACAAAACACAGATAAGTGTTTTTCTGCAGTAACTTCATCCTCTCCAATGAAGCGACGAAGTAATTTAAGATATTCTTGAGGCATTGCATTAAATGGTTGTGGAAGATTGAGTGGAGAATATATGTTTAATAAAAGGCTTGTTCTGCCATGTTTACACCTTGATTAACTGTACTTGGGTTAAATGTATATGATGAACCTACTGTGAAGGTAAATGGAGGTGGTGAAACAAATATGGGAGTGGGTTTAATAACAATGGCAGGGGAACAACCAACTGGAACTTGTTGATCTTGTGTAAAAGAAAAAGAAAACGACTCAAATGAGTGTTCTTCCAATGTAGGTACGTAAAAATGAATAGGTGTCAAAGGTGAATATTGTTCCAAGAAATGAAGTACTTGAGATGTATTTCCAAACAAAGGATGATTTGAACTACTGCCAGGGGCAGACAAAGTAGGAATAGGTGTTGAGGGAGTTTTAGGTCTTTCAATTCTCTTAGAAATCAATCTTTCAGGGTCTGATAAATCAGGGACCTTCTGTTGATAGGTATCTGACCTCGTGTGAGGTCTTTTGTAAGCCAGAATTCTGAGTATGATAAAACACAACCAAAAATTTCGTCCTCACTGAACAACCAGAGGAAATAAAATGAAAACCCAGGGAAAACATATTTTCGATCCTTCGTACCCAACAACGACACCAAAAAATGTTGGTTCTTGAGAGACAACCCCTTGGTTGTGAAAGGAATCAGTGCTTAAGACATTTTAACAATATATTACAGAAACAATCTTTATCAATTGTTCTTCGTTATTTTCCTTTGGAAATTAGTTTTAAAACCCTTAATGCTTTGGAATTAATAAAATATTTCACAATGCCTTTAATTGATGAAATGTGAATGAATGAGAAGAAATGTAAGGGAACTTAAGATAATATATTGTAAAGACAAAATATATTAACTTAAGTTTCAAAGAGAAGTTATCAATAGAAGGAAGATGGAGTGAAAGAGCACACTTGAAGGATATTTAACTCTTACTTACAAATGTAATTCAGAGACCTGCAGCTTCATTAATTCACTTCATTTATAGAAGAAATAACATAAAATGACACAGGAAATAAAAACCATCATAAAAAATTGTTGGAGACTTGATACTTCTTTCATTAATTCTTCAGAGAAATAAGTACAAAAATATAGTATTCCAGAGGTTCCAAAACTCTGAACCCCTCTTCTTCATTTTCATCTTTCTTAAATACATTAAAAAATAGTTTGTAACTATCAAAACTTCCTGAAACTACCTAAACTAATTCTTTCCTCTATCAACTACTTTCATTACAATCGAGGGTAACATTACAACCTCGTTCTAAAACAGAAAGAAAATACAATAATAAATAGAAATATCATGATGTCTTCTGAATATCATCTGTTGCTGATGTGTCTTTACGAAGATGGGTCATCCATTTTCTGCATTTCTTCCAAAGTTATACATTTGTCCTCAGGGCATTAATTAACTTATGATGTTCCAATCTAAAAGAAGTGATCATGGTGTAAGTAGGCTTGTCCAGAAACAGAGTCTTGACCATCCATAACAACTGAAAATATTTATGCAGGAAATTGATGATTGTTGTTCCTTTTAAAACTGCAGTCTTCTCATGAGTATTGTCAATATTACTTTTTGCATCCACCAATAGAGTTTCATATTTTTCCCAGGATAATAAGTTACCCTGTAGGTCCCATCAAGATGGAAATCCAACCCTGGTTCTTTTATCAAATACAGTGTTGAAGTTGTCAACTACTTGCTTGATCTCTGTGAACTTCTTTTCTGCCGACTTCTTGTGTGCATTCTTCACTATCACCTTGTTAATTTCTAGAACAAATAATGTTCTATATTTTATCTCATGTTCACCCAGTTCTTGGTCTGTTTTGGAGTTGACAAAATCTATTAGTTTCTTAGCCCAGATGGATCTATTATGCATTTTTTTGTTTGCCAGCTAATACAAGCTCTTGAATATCTCTGATTATACTCTTCTCTTTTGAAATAAGTACTAGAGATTCCCATATTTTTTTCATCACTCCTATAATATCATTCCAAAGAATATGTTTAGCCTCAATTAGGGAAAAATTCCCCTTACCTTCTCTTTGAGATTCTTGATTTCTTCACAAGCTAACTGATAATTTGTTTTGTATTTACCTGCAGTGTCCTTTGATATTATAATTTCGTTATCCTTAGCCCTTATAACCTTCATAGTTGTTTCAAGATCACTTTCAACTTTCTTCCTATCAATCTTTGCCATCTTCAACTCAGTACTCAACTGTGATATCTTAGTTGTTGGGTCATCAGTTTTAGCTTATAAAACTATTGTGTAGATATAAGAGTCAAATTTCCCGTGTAACATAGTTACCGCTTCTTTCAATTTGGAAATATCTTCATCTTTTTGCAACACTTGTTGTAAAGGCTTCTCCTTTTCAGATTCCACCTATGCTACTTAATCTACCATTGGGTGTTCTCCATTAGGAAGCTTTAGCTTCTTTCTTAGTACATTTACTTCTGATTCTGCACTCTGAAACAACTTCTGCATAGCTGATCTGTCAGTGGAATCTACTCCAATTTTGATAATTATATTCTTTAATTATTCATTTTGAGTGGAGAGAGCTCTGGAATTAGCTTTCTCCAGCTTCATTTGTTTGATCACCTTTCCCAACATGCTTTCAGTTTTACTTGCAGCTGCACTAGTTTTAGTGAAATCATTAACAATCAATAAACCAGTTTGCACATGTAAATTGATTTTATCAGGTAAGGGAATCTTCCTGGCATCAAAAATCAAATTGAAAGTCTTGAAATTTCTTGATGACCCTACTGTCATTTCATATGGGTGTGAAAAAAAAATCTTCAACTGCTCTTTTTCTAAATCCATAGTATTTAACAATCTAGTTTGATCAGGGGTGATTTGAGACTCAACTTGAGCCTCCATGCTTGCTCTGATCTTCTGATTCTTCTCAACAATTTGGGAAAAAACATGCTTAATTAATGGTACCTGATCATGAACAGCTTCACGTCTGGATGGTGAAGCTGGTGTATTATGTATTTCTCCCAATTGAATTGACAACCCTGGCTGTGCCTATGGCACTTCTTCACTTAGTTTAGCCCTATTCTCAGCTCCTTGCTCCTCTATATCATCATTCTTTTATCTATCTCTTTTATTTCCCTTTTGAGAGATAGCAGGAGTTTCAATGCTAGTGTTGTCATTTCCTGCAAAACCATTATTAGCCAAATTTTTAATTTCCAGCTTGCTCTCATGAGTAAAAGAAGAATAACCATTCTCAACCCTCCTTTTAGAAATCACCTGATGTGGGTCATAAGCCCACTTTTCTCCTAGAAATAAATGCATGCCTTCTAGCATCTGGTTTGCCTCTTTTTTAGCTTGCCTCATATTCACTATGAAGGGTCCAATAGTCATGGGAAATTTAAATAAATGTCCTTTCTTCATTGGCACAAAGTGAATCTGATCCACATTTAAATCTGTCTAAAAATTCTAAGGCAAACATTCTCATAGGGACAAAAGAAGTCAATATATAAGGTTCAACACCAGCTCCATATAATCTAATCTTTGAATAATCTTTAAAAACAAACCAGTCTCCATACATGCAACTATTACTGAGCTGAAGGAATTCCTGAACTTTAGGCAAAAACATGGGGGAGCAGTCCCATTCAAAATTTTATAAGCAATTGGCAAGTAGTAAGCATCAATATCAAACAACCCCCCATAATTAGGTTCATTCCTTACCAGGTCAGTCAAAAACAATATTGAATACCTTTTCTTATTTGAATCCATAATGTTTAACCCCAAATTCAAAAACTCTTTTGCATTTTGATACATAAACAAATTGGTAACAATTGAAGGAAATTTGAATGAACATGTTAAAGTTAAGCTCATGAATGGAGAATTAACATTCTCCTGCCAAAATGATGGGATTTCTAACACTACTTAAGCCTTCATCATCAAAGAAAACAGTCCAACCATTGATCTATCAATTTGAGAAGCATATTCCTTTCCAAGAATTTTTGACAAAAATTGCAATACAGGTTTGATTTCTGCGTCAAAAATTTCCAAAGAGAATACCTTTTCATATGGATAAAACCTCCCTGGTTATGGCTTCAGGAAGAAAATAATATGTGTATAATCTTGCCCTACAATATTGTCATAATGTACTATCAACGAATCTTTAGTGAAACTAAAATATGACTCAAACTCTGGGTAGCAGAAAGCTTGACGAATTAACAAGGATGAAACCTGGAAGACACTTTCTCCCAAATGGTTCATTACAAAACACTTGCTAGGGTATATTTTTTATGCTAGCCAGTGAATGAATTCGGGGACAAGATGGGTTCTTGGGACACATGCAGACAATACTCTAGACCTGACCATGGCTATGAAGATAGGGGAATTGTGCTAGTTAAGGATTATCTGCTGATACAAAGGTAAATGTCCAACCATGCAACGGGTGTCTATTATTTCCTGCTATGTATCCATGAGAGGAATGTGACTAGACGAACTGGATAGGGATGACTTGGCCATGTTAACACTCGATATGATGACTGGATTGAATCTAAATGGAGGAGCAGGGTGATTAGGATGACTAAGACAATTTAAATTGAGGCAAACAGGTGAAAAAGAATGGTTTTGGCTCAGTATTTATAGGCACAACGAAAATTTATGGGGGAAAAATTCATTCACCGCATGAAAAGACAGGTATGGGACTGGCTCAAACAGTGAGCTAGCTCGCTTACAGATGTCGTCTCTGGTCACTTACATCACCGCGGGGGCACCTCAGTTACGGCGAGCTCCTTGGTGTTGTGCTACTACAGTGATCATGGGTCGTTGATTTGAGTTAACGATCATACCTCACGGTCAACTGTGGAGGCACCCCCTGAATTATCTGTCGGGCTGTTTGTGCTTGCGGGTTTCTCCCGATTGACTCCCCTTTGCCATCATCTCGTCCCTGCCCGACGAGTTGCACACTATTTACAATAATGGTCGGGCCCACTTTTCACATACTCCGAAACATAACATTAATGTTTCTCATATAAATCAAAACTTCTTTTAGCATATGAAGTCTTAATTCATTTTTCTTTTTTTACAACATTACATATTTTTTTAAAAATTTTGAGAATTGTAAATGAAAATGCAAATGAGCCACAATAATGGTATTGTAAAAATAAGATTTGGACTTACACCAAACCAAATTGAAATTTTATTTAATGATATCTGGTTGGATTGTAGATATTTCTCTAATCGTTGGTGATAAAGACATAATATGACATTTATAGCCACCAATCCACTTACCAAAACAAAAAGACACTTTTAATTCACAAATTTTTACTATTATTAATTGTTAATATTTATTTATAAAGATTGGATCAATTATTTTATTATTAGAAAATATTATTATTTTTATTTATTAGACCCTTCGGGCTTATAATATCAATCTCTTATGTGTATTAATCTAAGGGTTTATATTCTTAAGATTGTTCAAAGGGTTTATAATAGTAATCCTAGGGTTTAATATAAATTCCTTGGGTTTATAACCTTGGTTAACAATGGTCCAACGTCACATTGTGACAAATATTTCCTTAATATGAAAATCAACCATGGTCCAACGTAACATTGTGACAAATATTTCCTCAATATGAAAATCAACCATGTTCAATAATGGTCAACCATGGTTCACCATAGTCCAACGTTGCATTATGACGAAGATTGTATCAATCTTAAAATCAGTCGTGTTCAACCATGGTCTATCATGGTCAATCATGGTCAATATGAAAATAAAACATGGTCAATCATGGTCAACTATGGTCCAATGTCACAATGTGACAAATATTGTCTCAATATGAACATAAACCATATGTGAACCATGGTCACGTTGGGTTTATAATATATATTCATTGGGTTTATTAATCCATTGGGTCTATTAATACCTTAGGTTTATAATAATGCCAATATGGGTTTGTGACAAAGATTTTCTCAATATGGAAAGCAATCATGGTCAACCATGGCCAAACATGGTCAATCATGGTCAACCATGGTCAATCATGGTCCACATTTGTCAAACATGGTCAACCATGGTCCATTATGGTCTACCATGGTCCAATGTCACATTGTGACAAAGATTGTCTCAATATGAATATCAACCATGGTCAACCAAGGTCCAAGGTTGTATTTTAAGAGAGATTTTTTCAATATGAAAATCAATCATGGTCAACTATGGTCAACTATGGCCAACCATGGTCCAACGTTGCATTGTGACACAAATTGTCTCAATATGAAAATCAACCATGGTCAACCATGGGCAATGATGTTCAATCATGCTTATTCATGGTCCATCGTGGTCCAACATCACATTGTGACAAAGATTATCTCAATATGAAAATCAATCTGGTCTAATGTCACTATGGTCAAATATGGTCAACCATATTTGTTTTAGGGTTTATAATATTTATCTTAGATTTTATATTACTTGGGTTTACAATACTAATCCATTGGGTCTAATAGTATTCCCTTGGGTTTTTAGTATTAATTCATTGGGTTTATTAGTGGCTTGGGTTTCTAATATCAATCTCTTGGGTTTATTAATCTAAGGGTTCATATTCTAAGGGTATGATATTATTGATAGGTTTTATAATATTAATCTTAGGGTTTAATATAAATCCCTTATGTTTATAGTCTTTTGGGTTTATAAGATATATTCTTTGGGTTTATTATTCCCTTGGGTTTATAATATTAATCTCTTAGGTTTTAAATATTAATCTCAAGGGTTTATAATATTAATCCCAATATTATTTTAAACCATACATTAATAATAATAATAATTAAAAAAAAAATTTATTATAATGTAGGCGGCTTTTGTTGGGCCGACACATTAGGGTTACAGATATCAAAGTGAGTGGCACAACATGAACCAATTGTGTATGAGAGATCTCCTTTGATCTTCTGATATCTCTCTCGGGATTCATACGGTCGGGTCCGACATGTAAACTGCTTCCCAACGTTGACTGACACATCAGTATACAATCCAACCTATCCAGATAACAAACTATTGTGTGTGGGGAATGACATACAAGGAATAGATCTCACAACCAACAATTCACATCAGTAGGTAATAGCCAAAGCTTTCCGAAAAAATCCTTGTTAGTTCAGAGCCTACCTAAATTTTTATGGGGACCAAACTTTACTTCTCTTTAACGATGTAATGGAATATTTAAAGAGATTTTTGGTCAACCACCATGGAAGTTTGTGGACTATAAACGCTCACAGGGTTGATTCCACTAGAAAAATTGTTTGACCACAATGATGTAGCTAAGAATCCTAAGATGAAATCTGATGATGAAGAGGTTGAAACTTGTAATGTTGGTACTGTAGAAAATCCTAAGTTTGTCAAGTTGTCCAAACTCCTTTCTTCTGATGTAAAACATAAATATGTTGATTTGATGAAGAGATATATTGATGTCTTTGCATGGAGTTACGTAAATTTGAAAAAATATGGCCTAGCATCATTCAACATACAATACTAATAAAGGAAAAGAAAAGCCTTTCAAACAAAAGCTAAGGAGAATAAATCCATTACTTCTACCATTGATTGAAAAGGAGATTAAAAAGTTGTTTGAAGCAAATATCATAGTACCATTGAGGTTTTCCAAATGGTTGGCCAATTTGGTACTTGTAAGGAAGAAAAATGGGGAGATTATGATATGTATTGATTTCATAAATTTGAATAAAGTCTCACTAAAAGACAACTATCATCTTCCCAAGATGGATCACATACTGCAAAACATAGTAGGATCACAAAGGATGTCAATGTTAGATGGTTTCTCAAGTTATAATCAGATATTAGTGCATCGAGATGACCAAGAGAAGACAACTTTTACAACGGCTTGGGGAACATTTATGTATGAAAAGATGCCCTTTGGACTCATGAATGCAAGGGCAACCTTTCAGAGGGAAATGGACATTTCATTTGCAGAAGAAAAGGACAAATATGTGGTTGTATATTTGGATGGCATCATTGTGTTCTCAAATAAAGAAGAAGAACATCTCAAGCACTTGGAAAATATTCTTCAAAAATGCAAAAAAATTGGTATTTCTCTAGACCCTACCAAAAGTGTTTTTGTTTTAACAACGGGAAAATTATTGGGTCATATAATATCAAAGGAGGGAATTAAAGTCGATCCAAGTAGAGTTGTTGCTATTCAGAAGATAGATTTTCCCAGAAACAGAAAATAAATCCAGTCTTTTTTAGCAAGGTGAATTTTGTAAGAAGATTCATTCCTAATTTTGCAGAAATTGTGAAGCATATTACAAAGATGCTTAAGAAATATTGTTATATTAAGTGGATAGCAGAGGCTAAACATTCTTTTGAAGAAATCAATAAGGCTCTTGCTCAAGCTCTAATACTCATAAACCTGGATTTTTCAAAGGAATTTATGGTTTTTACCTTTGCTTCAGAACATACTATTGCAGGAGTATTGTTGCAGAAGAAACAACAAGGTAATAAACAACCTATCTCATTTTTCAGTAGGACACTTGGTAATTCTGAATTGAAGTATAACATTATTGATAAGCAAGCTTATGCTTTGGTGAAGCCACTTAAATATTTCAGGTTATATGTCATCTATTCACATATTGTTGCTTTTGTACCAATGTTGTAGTAAAAGATATATTAACCCAAGATGATCCAGAAGGTAAGAGGAGTAAGTGGATTGCCACTTTGCTAGAATATGATTTGTAGATCAGACCTACAAAATTGGTGAAAGGACAAGGACTCGCAAAGATGATGACTCAATCAAATTTTGACTTCCTACACATTAATTTTATAGCAGAAAATTCAGATGTGATTGTAGATGAAGAGTTGATCCATGTTGAAGAAAATTTCAATATTTCAGACTAGTATAAAGATGTCACTCTTGTTTTGCAGCATCAGAGAGCCCCTTCTGAATTAACAAAATCGAAAGAAATATTTGGCAAGCTTAAATCAGTGAGGTATTGCATCTTGAACATATGTTTGTATTGGAAAGACATAGGTGGGATACTTCTTAACTGCCTACTAGAAGATGAAGCTGAGAAAGTGATTGATGAGCTTCATAAGGGTGACTGTGGGGATCATCATTATTCGAAAGCAACAGTGAATGAAATACTCAGAGTAGGATTTTACTGGCCTTCAATGTTCAGAGATGTGTATAATAAGATTGATGCTTGTCATGAATGTCAAATCTTTGGTGGAAAAATAAAGTTGCTCCCATTACCTTTGAAACCCATTTTTGTGGAAGCTCCTTTCCAGCAGTGGGGGTTGGATTTTATTAGCGAGATACATCCTGCATCTTCAGGCCAACATCGGTGGATCCTAACTGCTACTGATTATTTCACAAAGTCGATTGAAGCAATTCCTACAATACAAGCCACAGATTCAGTAGTCATAGAATTTATGGAAAATAACATATTATCTAGATTTGGTTGTCCAATGAAAATCATCTCTGACAATGCTCAAGCCTTCAAATCAAAGAAGTTGGTAAGTTTTTGTAACTAGTATAATATCACTCTTGGTCACTCTACAACCTATTACCCTCAAGGTAATGGCTTGGTTGAGTCATCAAACAAGAGCCTAGTCAGAATTATCAAGATAATTTTGCAGGAAAACAAGAGGCCATGGCACTTGAAACTTAAATTTTATTTATCGGTTAACAGGATTTGTACCAAAATATCCATAGGGGTTTCTCCTTACGAGTTGGTTTATGGGACTGAAGTTTTGTTTCCTAGCTCTCTTGGAGTATTAGTGATGTGATTGCTACAAGGACTGGAGGAAGAACCAAATGTTGAGAATGCAGCAAGATGATGGAGCTTAGTGAAATGAAGTCGCCTTCACTAAGTGGGCCCGCAGGCAAATTTTGGTGCAAAGTCTATTTTTAGACATATGGAGCATGGTCGAGGGGTTGCAGTATGTTATTCTTGGAGTATTGGTCATGTTGGTAAAAATAGATGGACCTCTATTTTTAGACATTTAGGTCGAAGTCTATTTTTAGACTGCCTTCCTAAAAATAGGGAAGTCAAATATTATTTACCCTTAATAATATTTGGACTATAAACTTCAGTTTACTCTCTTGGAGCACTTCAGTTTGAGCCTTGGAAGTGGCTCATGCATCTGACAGAGGAATTACGCTATTCCTAGGGTTTGGTGAGCTCATGCATGGTTGACTTCAGTTAGGACTTCAGTGGCAGAAGTTTGGTGGAGTTAATGAGACAGCTAGTGGAGTTGTGTTCGGTTTAACTTAGTTGAACTGGTTAAGATTAGTTTAACTAGCTAATCAACTAGTAATGAGTGGAGTGAATTAAATATTATTTAATTCATTAATTAGTAACTCATTATTCAACTCAAGAACACATCAGTTCACTACAGTGCATGGACAGTTCAGTGGAGACCAGTGAAAGAGGTAGATGAAAGGGTGAGTACAGCTATCAGTTGTGACATCAGTTGTGCATGAGATTTGCACCACACATGGAGGAAATTGCCAATGATGATTGCGCTGTCAAGGCAAGGAGATTCGAACCTTGGATCTCTCATTAGGCCAGCAGTGATTGCGCAATAGAGGCAGGCAATTAGTGGATGTGTTTTGAACCTGTGACTTGTTCAAAACCAAGCTAGTTTGTGTGTAACTTCATGAGATAGTACTAAGTACTTGTGAGGAGTATTGTACTGAGTTTGTTACATGTTTTCTCCATTATAATATACACAATAGCTGCGGGGTTTTCAGCTATAAGCTTTCCCCATACATACTGTGTTAATGTGTATGATGATTTGATGTGTTATCGCTTGTTTTATTTCCGCATGTGTGATGATCTGAGTGGAAGAGATTATGTGTTACATATGAATTCGAATTGATATGTGATCAGGATAATCTCGGTGGATAAATATCATTATTCAGCAAATTTCTACATGGTATCGGAGCTAGATTAATTATCGGAGTAGAGATTGATCATCACAGTGATTACAAACTTATTTCGGTAGACAGAGTCTGCATGCGGGCCAGGTAGCCTCTGGATCCATCCTTTCCTTTGAAAGGTGATACATCCAGTAAATGCCCCTACAGTCAATCTCTGTGCTAGAAATAATTTGTTCTCACAGATCAAGAGCGGTTGAGCTTTGAGTTGGAATTCGAATTTTGCAGCAGTTTGTTTTCTTGGTGTCGGAGTTGAAAATGTCTTTCAACGGTTTGCGACTCGAATATGCTCTTGAAGGCAGTTCGAATTATGTTGCATGGAAGGATCGCATGGAGGCAGTATTAGAAGATAATGGTCTTAAGGAGTTCGTGGATACGGATGTCCAAAAGCCCACTGATCCTGCTGAAGTCGAAGCATGGCAAAAGAAGATGGTGAAATGTCGAAGGATCCTGTTGGAGGGCGTCAAGGATCATATTGTATCCAGCCTGCATGGAAAGGCTACTCCATATTTAATGTGGAAAGCTTTGACGGATCTATTCCAGAGTAAGAGCGACCAAAGGAAGCCGGCGCTCAAAGATAAGCTCAGGAACATCAAGATGGAGAAAGGCGACAGTATCGCCAAATACCTCACGAAGTTCACTCAGTGCAGAGATGAGCCGGGAAGTGTGGGGGTGACTGTCGAAGACGAGGACATGGTCGACCTGGCTCTCCTTGGTCTTCCGAAGGCTTGGCACTCATATCAAGATAGTGTCAATGGTCGGGAGAAGCTGCCGGGATGGGAGCGCCTTTGGGCGGATCTCATGCAGGAGGAGATAAGGAGGACTACTCGAGATGGATCTTCATCAAAGGGAGCCGATGAAGAAAATTGCGCTTTGGTTGCCAAAGCAAAGAAGGGGAAGGGTAAGAAACCTTCTCATTCCGGTGCAAAGGGCAAGAAGCAGGATATGGCGAAAGTGAAGTGTTTTCACTGCCATGATCTTGGACATTATGCTACCAATTGTCCAAAGAAGAAGAAAAACAAGCAAGCGAGAAGATCTGCAGATGGAGAAGCTTTGGCTTCACAGTTCGAGCTTGAATTTTCACTGATCGCATGCTTGGTTTCAAGTGTGATGGGATCGGTGTGGTTCTTGGATAGCGGTGTGTCATTTCATATGACGGGAGATCGGGATTTGTTCTCAGATCTGGAGGACAAAGATCTGGGTGTGCACATCGAGATGGGCGATGATGGTAGATACAGTGCGACTGGTATCGGTACCATATCCTTTCAGAGGGAGTCTAGTAAACCCTTTGTATTGAAGGATGTCATGCATGTACCTGGATTGAAGAAGAACTTGATCTCTGTGGCGATGTTGGAGGATAAGGGGTATGATGTGGTCTTCAGCGAAGGAAAAGCCTTCCTGCGCAGTAAGACTACTGGAGAGACCCGGAAGATAGGGGTTCGAACCAAGAACCTTTATCATTTGCAGGTAGATGGCTGCGCAGCAATGGCATGCAAGGCGGGAGAAGTGGTGAGCCGGGATGATGAGGGCGAACTGTGGCACAGGAGATTGGGCCACCTTCACCACGGAGCTTTGAAGATACTGCAGCAGATTTCTACTGGGCTTCCTAAGGGCACTCTTGCGCAGTCAGATCAGTGCAAGGGGTGTACTTTAGGGAAGTATGTGAAAGCCACCTTTCACGAGAAGGACAGTCGCGCCACGACGATCCTTGAGAGAGTTCACACAGACGTGTGTGGTCCTTTCTCAGTTGCTTCGACAGCAAAGCACAGGTATTATGTGATCTTTGTTGATGATTTCTCTCGAAAGTGCTGGATCTTCTTCATGCAGAAGAAGAGCGATACATTCGCAAAGTTCTGTGAGTTTAAAGCACTAGTCGAGAAGGAGTCGGGGAAGAAGGTGATTGCTCTAAGGAGTGATAACGGTGGTGAATTCATCTCGGCTGAATTCAAGGAGTTCTGCAGCGCAGAAGGGATTCGGAGAGAGCTCATCGCACCCCATAACCCACAGCAGAACGGGGTGGCTGAGCGGAAGAACAGAACGATCGTGGGTGCCGCACGGGCGATGTTGCATGATCAGGGCCTACCCCTTCACTTGTGGGCTGAGGCATGCAATACAGCAGTGTATGTGCAGAACCGTTGTCCTCACAAGGTTCTTGGCATGAGTACACCGAAGGAGGCTTATTCTGGTAAGAGACCTGACATTTCTCATTTGAGAATTTTTGGTTCACCTGTCTACATGCATGTGACGAAGGATGCCAGAAAGAAGCTGGATCCGACCGCAGAGGTTGGAATATTTGTGGGGTACACTGATACACCTCACAACTATCGGGTGTATTTGTCAGACAGTCGCAAGACTGTTGTGCGACGGGATATAAAATTTCAGGAGGAGAAAGCCATGCAGTGTTCGCTTGATAGGGAGCTACACTTGCATGCAGATGAGGAGCTGTTAGTTCCTAAGGAGGAGCTTCCGGATGTGGATCAGCCACAAGAGGAAGTTCAGGAGGTGGAAGAAACAACCCATGCAGCGCCAACCATCAGAGGGCGCATGCGCACTACAGAAGCTGAGCGACTGGCTCGGGATGCAGAGAAGGTTGTAGGACCACCTACAGCATAGCGCAGACAGAGACAGTCACCGGATCGGTACACTGGATACATGGCTCTTGTGATTCAATGTGTTGTGACGGAGCCATCCTCTTTTGAGGAAGCTGTGGAGGAACCCGCATGGGTTGATGCCATGATCGAAGAATATGATTCGATCTTCAGGAACAGTGCATGGGAGATTGTCCCAAGACCGGTTGGGAAATCAGTGGTGGGTTCGCGATGGATCTATAAAGTGAAGCAGGCAGCTGACGGGAGTGTGGAGAAGTACAAGGCGAGATTTTTCGCTCGTGGCTTTTCACAGATCGAGGGGATTGACTATGAGGAGAATTTTGCACCTGTCGCAAGGTACTCTTCCATACGGACGATCCTTGCTCTCTCAGCGCAGATGGGGTGGCACATTCATCAGATGGATGTGAAGACTCTGTTCCTCAACAGAGTTATTGAGGAGGAGGTGTACATAGAGCAGCTCGAAGGTTTTGAGATCTTCGGCAGTGAGTCGCATGTGTGCTTGGTACACACGGATAGACAGTTATTTCACCGGACTTGGATTCTCCAAGAGTGAGGCGAATCCTAACCTATACCAGATTGTGGTGGAGGGTAAGTTGTTGATCATTGTACTTTATGTAGATGATTTGATTTTGACAGGTGATGAACTGTTGATACACTCATGCAAGGCTGATCTTGCAAAGGAGTTTGAGATGAAGGACTTGGGCCTCCTTCATTATTTCCCGGGATTGGAAATTTGGCAGCGCAGTGATGGACTGTTTGTTTCTCAGGGTAAGTATGCCTGGGAGATACTGGAGAAGTTCAACATGCATGGCTGCAAGCCTGTTGATACTCCTCTTCCTGGAGGTTGGAGGAAGGAGGATGCTACTTCAGCGGAGGTAGTGGATGCCACTGTTTATCGACAGTTGGTGGGGTCGCTTATGTATCTGGTCAATACACGACCCGATATATGCTATGCTGTTAACCAGCTTTCGCAAGCTATGGTTAAGCCTACCAAGCTCTTTTGGAAGGCAGGAAAGCATGTATTGCATTATCTTAGTGGCACATCGGGATATGGTCTATGGTACAGACAGGAGGATGGAGCGAAGCTTTTTGGCTTCACTGATGCAGATTGGGCAGGGAGCCTAACGAACCGGAAGAGCACATCTGGAGGAGTTTTCAGCATTGGGTCGACAACAGTTTCCTGGTACAGCAGGAAGCAGAGATCCATGGCACTCAGTTCAGCAGATGCCAAGTACATGGCAGCTAGCTTGGCTGCATGCGAGGCTATTTGGATGAGGAAGATCCTCGTTGGATTGTTCGGGTTGCATTTGGAGCCTACAGTGATTTACTGTGATAACCAGAGTTGCAATAAACTCTCGGCTAATCCAGTATTTCATGATAGATCCAAGCACATCAACATCAGGTACCATCATATCAGAGATTGTGTTCAGCGGAGAATCATGATGCTTTCATATGTTCCCACGGAGGATCAGGATGCTGACATCTTGACGAAGGCGCTCACCAGGAGCAAGTTCGAATTCCACAGAGGCAGGATAGGGGTTGCAGATAATCCATATCTTGCTGAGATGGAGTGTTGAAAATGCAGCAAGATGATGGAGCTTAGTGAAATGAAGTCGCCTTCACTAAGTGGGCCCGCAGGCAAATTCTGGCGCAAAGTCTATTTTTAGATTATGTCTATTTTTAGACATATGGAGCATGGTCCAGGGGTTGCAGTATGTTATTCTTGGAGTATTGGTCATGTTGGTAAAAATAGATGGACCTCTATTTTTAGACATTTATGTCGAAGTCTATTTTTAGACTGCCTATCCTAAAAATAGAAAAGTCAAATATTATTTACCCTTAATAATATTTGGACTCTAAACTTCAGTTTACTCTCTTGGAGCACTTCAGTTCGAGCTACAGAAGTGGCTCATGCATCTGACAGAGGAATTACGCTATTCCTAGGGGTTTGGTGAGCTTATGCATGGTTGACTTCAGTTAGGACTTCAGTGGCAGAAGTTTGGTGGAGTTGATGAGACAGTTGGTGGAGTTGTGTTCGGTTTAACTTAGTTGAACTAGTTGTGATTAGTTTAACTAGCTAATAAACTAGTAATGAGTGGAGTGAATTAAATATTATTTAATTCACTAATTAGTAACTCATTATTCAACTCAAGAACACATCAGTTCACTATAGTGCATGGACAGTTCAGTGGAGACCAGTGAAAGAGGTAGATGAAAGGGTGAGTACAACTATCAGTTGTGACATCAGTTGTGCATGAGATTTGCACCACACTTGGAGGCAATTTCCAATGATGATTGCGCTGTCAAGGCAAGGAGATTCGAACCTTGGATCTCTCATTAGGCCAGCAGTGATTGCGCAATAGAGGCAGGCAATTAGTGGTTGAGTTTTGAACCTGTGACTTGTTCAAAACCAAGCTAGTTTGTGTGTAACTTTATGAGACAGTACTGAGTACTTGTGAGGAGTATTGTACTGAGTTGTTACATGTTTTCTCCATTATAATATACACATATAGCTGCGGGGTTTTCAGCTATAGGCTTTCCCCATACATACTGTGTTAATGTGTATGATGAATTGATGTGTTATCGCTTGTTTTATTTCCGCATGTGTGATGCTCTGAGTGGAAGAGATTATGTGTTGCATATGAATTCGAATTGATATGTGATCCGGATAATCTCGGTGGATAAATATCATTATTCAGCAAATTTCTACACCAAATTCAATTCAAAGGAGGATCAATCAAATGATTGCTTTGCAGGAAAAAAGAGAAGAAGTCTACAACAACTATCTACAGTCTCAAAATAGATTTAAAAGGACATTTGAAAATAAGACAAAAGAAGAAAATTTCAATATTCTGGATGTGGTTTTGAAGTGGGAGGATAAGATAGAAGAAAAAGGAAAACATGGAAAGTTTGAGAACCTCTGGAAAGGGCCATATAAGATATCAACCTACCATGGAAATAATACATTTATACTGCAAGAGATGGATGGTCAACTATGTAAAGGAGGACCTATCAATGGCAGGTTTCTCAAGCATTATTCCTCTTAATCCAAATAGCTAGAAGAAACACCATCGTATACATTCCATATTTCATTTCCCATTTTCAGGTGTGGATGATCTCTTCAAAATGCTTGAGCCCAAAGTGAAGTCCATAAGAACTTGGAGGTGATATCATCAAAATTTCAGTTTTCAGTTTTCAATAAGGAAGTTGGTCTGTTGGTTGTTTGTTGCACCACAGGGGCACAACATCCCCATTGGAGCCATTGGTATCCATGATAACACTTGGAATTAGTTTTTGAGTCAATTGGTTAAATTAGTTATGGTTTTCAATTTTCTCAAAATAAAATCACACGTACAAAAGTCATTTTGGTCATATTGTCAGTTTCTAGGGTCATTTGTAATTTAAGTGGGGTTAATCACAAAGGTAATTAAAATCCAAACATCTATGTGTATTGGACTTATTTGGCCATGGTTGGAATTTAGACAATTTTGTAGGAATCCGTAGCAACTCCAGTTAGGGAAACCGAGGGTTTGCTACAAAAGTTCCTGACACTTTTGTAGTGAATCTATCTCTTCGAACACCTGTTCCACTACAAAAGTACGTTGTTGTGGTAACATTATGGTAATGGTACAATTTTTTTAAAGGTTGGTGTCAAAGTCATGGTGGGTCATGAATACATGTTGTTTTCCTTTATCCATTATCCCCAAAACATTCACACCATATAACTTCATTCCTGCCTTGTTTTCTTTTCACTTTAGGTTGGTTTTGCTATCATAAGGAAGTTCTCTTGCTATCATTTGAGTTGGTCTTGTTGTATTTAGGAAAGAGTCCATTGCTGTCATAACAGGTCTAGTTGTCTTTAGGAGCATTTGCAAGTGGCAAGCAACTCTCAACGTGTTGAAGCCATGTCACAAAAAAAGTAGTATAAAGGAGGCTCAGTTGTACATTATGAACCCATGGATATGAAGCTATTGGAGGAGGACCCTACTTTCATTCAGTAATTTGCTAGCGTGGGATGCCTTTGTTTCTGCCATAAGTTGTAGGGTTACCATGGGCATATTTCCAAATACTTTGCCATAAATTTTACAGGGACAAGATCCAAAGGTGGGCATACTGAATTTTCCAGTATCTGCTGATACAATTGCTAGTGCTACAAAGATCCATAGGATTGGAGAAATGTGGTTCAAAGTGCAGAAGTTTCAACTACTAAATTGTGATGAATTTCTCAAGGAAGAACATAGAGGGATTGACATGACTGCTGGCATTTCCAGAACTTGCCTCAACTAGAATTTTTCTAAGCTTCTAATGGTCATACAAAAGTACTCCACATGTGAAGGAAAATTCAACATGGTTTATCAGTATCACTTCATATTTCTATTGCATTTCATAGGTAAGTAGCCTCTAGAAATTTCTTTTAATCTCTATAGAAGTTTGGGGAAGATGGTTGACAAGGTCTAATCCAAACCTAATGCTAGTAATACCCTTGTTTTTCACCATGGCGTCATCAAATTGCTGGTTGTAGAAGAACTAAATAGGCTTAATAGAGATTGGCTTACCTTCTTATTTTTGAGTGGATATGAATTATATTCTGCCACCTGTTATCTCCCTGTAATTAGCAATATTGGCAAAGTCCAACTGCAAGGAGAACACTATTTCAACCACTTTGGGATTCTAGGATCTAGCCCTCCTGAATCTGGAGAGGGATCTCTCCAATAAGTGCAAAGATGGATTTATCTTTAAAAGATTTTGGGTAATGATATTAGGCTAGTTATGAAGTCTGAGGGTTTTTGTTTGTTTTGGATGGTTGAGCATGATTATTATTTGAGTGGAAAGTTCTAAGTGGAAAGAGTTTCAAAGGTGTGAAGTTGCAAGCAATCAGAACAAGCTTCGACTAAAAGATAGATATAACGCTGGTTTTCAGTCCATTGGGCTATGGAGTCATAATAGGGTTTAATTGAAACAACAAGGTTCAAGAGTGGTCCATGGGGCAAGTCATCTATTTCTAAGGATCTCTTTAAAGTTGATTTTATGGAATGAAATGATACAACAAGAAGGGGAATTAAACAAATGAAGAACAAAGAACAGCCTAAGATCAGGTAAGTACTTTGAAAATATCCTGCTTTTGGCATACACTTAAGAAAGACATAAAAGTAATCTAAGATCTGGTAAGTACTTCGAAACTAGCCAGCTTTTGATACACTTTCAATAGAAAAACATTTTAAACACAAAGGGAAACTTTAAAAGAAACTGTTGGAGGAGAAACTAGAGGACAGGGCTCACCATAAACTTCCCTAGCTCTACTTTACTTGGTAAACTTTCAAGACAAACACAAAAGATGACAAAGAAAGGTCTAAGATCAGGTAAGGACTTTGAACCTAGCCTGCTTTCAACACATTCTTAGGGAAACTTTCAGATAGTCTTTGGGGATAAAACTAAAGGATAGGGCTCACCATAACTTCCTTAGTTCATATCTACTTAACATAAATTGAAAATAACATTCGAGAACAATATTTAGCTTAGACAGTAGGACGAGGGAACGCCAGCATTCCTAACTGCTCAAACTGAATTAAATGATTCCCAAACAACACAATTTGGAAGAAAACATTTAGATAAATCTTATCAGTCAGAGAAGGGTATTGATATACAGTAAATCCTAACTCTATGCTTGTTGTTCTTTGTCAGAGAAGATGGACAAAGTGAAAGCAGAAATAAAATAACGATTTACAATAAGAAATAACATCACCGTTGACATAGACCAGGATCCCATAAATCAGCTTGTATTGATGCTTCAAACCAGTTACAGCTTTAAGTCCAATGTTTCAGTTCAGCAATCATCTTCACTTCTCAAACTAACTTATCTGATCACAAGCAGAGCTTCAAGAGCCCGTGAACACTATTTACAAGTAGAAGTTTCGAGCACAAGTATATTTCAAAGTTCTGCAACCAACATTTTCTCATCTTCTACAAGAGTACTTATAGAAGAAATGAGGAGGTGGGATTTGATAAAAGATCTCCTAGGTCAATTAATACAGACTTTAATACTTCTCGACCTTTGAGGGGCTCAATGGAGAAGTTTACAGATGTTTGTCTGTATTAATTGTTTTACATTTAAGAATTAAGCTCGATGAGAGATTTTGTTGACTTTAAGGCTCTGTTTCATGTTGTAATAACTCTGCTGATTTTTTTGCATTAAATTCCTTTGGCAGAATTAACTATTCGGTTGATCATAACTCCTGTGTTGAGGCAAATATCTTCTTTTCTGATCATAACTCGGCCTTTGTTGAATGCTTTGAGGCCCCAGGTGGCATTAGGTAGCTGAGAGGAATCAATTTGCCTCTGATGCGGCAGTGGAGGATCTTCTAATTGATAAATCTTTTGATTTGTCTTTAACTATGTTTAATTGAATGGATTAGGCTTTTGATAGTCGATCTTAGCCGTGATTCATTAAACTGTGGAGTTAATCTTCAATCCTTCAGTTCTGCTATGGTGAAGGTCTTCAACACTGATACTCTTTTGTTTGATTTAATTTACTGTGTCTTGTTGATGTGCAGGTTCTGTAAAGGGTCCATATGGCATTAATGCCCATGAAACATCAACGAAACGTGGAGGTGAAACCTATGAATGGATATTTCTTAAATAAATAAAGCTTAGAGGATCGTCATCCTCAGCTTTATCATTTCTTTCAAAATATCTGAAATTCATTTGAACCTGTAGAAAACACACAACTGTTATGAAATCCTGCGTTATTTGGTAAAACTGCTTCAGAGGTTTCGGGGAGGAGCGGGGCCATTGGATGACAACATCCAACGGTTGAGATTTGCGCGTGGTGGTCAAAAGGAGAGCGGTGGGAGATTTTAAGTCAGAATCGTTGATCTATGATTGACCAAGAAGATCAACGGTCGAGATTAGCAGTGTATTAATAATGTGAAAGGGTCACATTATTGTGAAAATAGAAGAAAAAGCGAATAAATAAGGTTAAAAAACCTTTGGCGGAGGATAAATGGTTGAAAATTGAAATTGGGGTTTCGGGATGATCGTGGGCCGTCGGATGAGACCAGGCCACGAGATCAACGGTGGAGATTTCACGTTAAAAACCCTTTGGAAGAGGTGGAGGGTGAGAGTGTAAAGCGAAAGTGATCTGGGACCGTTGATCTGCAGAGATCAACGATCGAGGAGGAACGTGATATAATATAGTGCAAAAGGGGATTGGTGGTTTCGGGAAGGAAAACCACGAGTTTCGTGCGGCAGAAAGGCAAGAAAGCGGTATTAGATTTCTGGACACGATATGCATCAGAGGCCGACATGTGTCTTTTAAAAACAACTTATGTCACGTAAATTCTGAGAATTAACCTCCGCGCTTAAAATTGCATGAAACTCTGCCTGGGCCATCAGATCTAGGCCCTCAGATCGAACGGTGGAGAGTGAGCACAAAACCGACCAGATGTGCGAGGAATAAGAGGCAGGGTGGTTTTAATTTGGGCCGTTGGATCAAATATTTTGACAGCGAAGATCAGATCTGGAGGGAGGCAGGACCCACAGGAGGCAGATCTGTCAGGGTTAATAAGGGCCGTCAGATGTAAAGGATCTAACGGTCAGGATTGAATCTGGGGTTTAAACGAAATAATATACAGGCGGAGGAAGGGTGAAGAAGGGCCGTTGATCTGTAGATATCAACGGCCAGGATTTGGCCAAAAATATTATGAAGCGGGGCGCATAAATTTTAACCAAAGTCGGGAGATGCAACCTGGATCGTCCGATCTAGACACGTGGATGGTCTAGATGCAATCAGAGGCATGCAATTGGCGAGGAAGAATTTGAATTGCGCCGATGTAATTGAGCGCTGGCCGTCGATCTGAGGATCAGATTGACGGTGGGAAATGAGTCGGAGGAGTGGCCAATTGGAGGGGAAACAAAATGCACCCGATAAAAACTTGCGATGCGATGTTGCGCAGGCCGTTTTATCTACTTAAGATCAACGGCAGATATGGTTTCAAAACATGCGCCAGCAGAAACCCTTTAATACTTATGAAAACCCAAAATTTTATGAAATACAAAGGTTTTATGGCTCGGGGCAGGTGATATATATGTGGTTTGGCGCCCGGTTGCAGGGCCATTGGTTTTGTATGAAATATGATAGGCCCAGGGCTTATATGTACAAGGGCCAATCACATCAGAACTTCGGTGTTGGTCTTTCAATCTACCCATTTAGAATTTTCCGATGCGATCAGCGCTTCGGGACTTTAACTCTTGGTCCCGGGCGTAGGTTTATATGGAGAAAAGCGGAGGGCGAGGGCTTTATACAATGGGGCTCAATCGCATCGGAAAAATGTCGCGAGGCTTTCCAATCTACCCATTTTCATTACAAAACATTGCTCTGGCGGGTTTAGACCAAAACTTAGGAAAAGTGGGTTTATGAATTTACAAATGGAAATATGCATCGGAGATGGGTTTATACAATGTTTTAGCGCCCGATTGCGGGCCCTCGGGTTTATGAAAGGGATCAAAGGACTGGAGTGTTATATACAAAGGGCCAATTGGCATCGGACTTTCAAATAACAAAAAGACTTGTGTTTGATGGAAAATCCCGATTGCGATAAGTGCTTTATGAGTCTAGCCCCTGGTTCTAGGGCGCGGGCACATGTGGGGAAGGGGTTAGGATTTAGCCCAAAGGGGCTTAAGCTTGTAGTTAAAAAAACTTTATTTTTTATGAAATTTTTCACAGTTTTTGATGGATTTGGGGGTTTCAGCAAAGTTTAAAAGTGAGTTTTAAACTTTGTAAAGAGGATCTTATGAAGGGGAAAATGGGGAAAAATGGAAAATAGAGGAATCCCATGGGGAATGAAGGGGTGAAAATGAAGGTTAGATTTTGAAGTGAAAGGAAGGGAGAAATGGTGTTTTTGCAGCAGTCTTTTGTCTATGAAATCAGCAGAATTTCAGAGTTCAAAAATGGAAACAACAGTGAAGATTTAAACAAAGGGCATGATGTCTTCACGAGTCTTCAAGAGATAACTTTTTTAGTAATAAAACTTGTTTCTTGAAGGCTCCAAAAATGATTTAGCCACCTTCTGATATAAAAAATTTTATAGGTGACTAACAGTGGCTCCACTTGGGGATGGTGCCTTCTTGAAGGCATCAAGAACTTCAGACTTGCATTCTCTGGGAGGCTGATCAGTGCCTTATCCATTGGGTTTCCTTTCTTACTTAGATGATCTTCTTTTGCTCTGAGAATATTAGCAGTCATGAAAAATAATGGATTTTCATCAATACAAGCTTTCTACCTACCCAATCCTACTGATCTAACCATTTTTCTTCTTTGGAGTGCACTTGGATTGGAAAACTATTTTTACAACATTTTATCCTTTTGAAAGCATAAAACTAATCTAATTCTACTCCTTATTTCTCCATGAACTCAGATTAAACAGTTGAGTCCATATGTTTCTCTACATAATCTACCAATCCGTTAGGATTAAACAGTCTAACATATTTTTATTCTCTAATTTCTAAAACAGAAATTTAAAAGCATAAAAGTTAGGATTGAACAGTCTAACTTGATGCTAATCTATGGCATGAAAAACAAGTTGCACATAGATATTATTTTACAGAAATTTAGATCAACATGGAAGGCTTAAGATCTGAAAGTTCTAAGCACTTCCTTCATCTTTTTACAGCTCTGTTTTTACTTTTGTTTGAGTTGTTCTTTGCTTGTCCTCTGGTTCAGATTTTGAGCTGATTTCAACCATTTTCACCTCTATTTTGACTCAGAAATTTAAACAGATTTGAGTCACTCTTGTTTGGAAACTTATGTTCAGATTTTGAGCATGTTTGAACCTTTAATTTCTAGCCTAATCTACCTATTGATAAGCCAAGATTAAACTGTTTGGAAAATAGAATTCACTATAGTATCAGCAGTAAATTTTAAAACTAATTAGTCAAGATTAAGTTATATAACTAATTAGAAGTGTGTTTTCAGAAGTGGCATTTGAGCTTGCACACTTTCAGAATTTTATTTCTCTTTTTTGGTATGGGGTTGTACCTTTATTGTTTTTACAATCTGCCCTCTTTTCTTTCTTTCACTATTTTTTTGTATTTTTTGGTTTTTCTAACTTTGAATGCAATGATGGATGAAATATTTATAATGAGAAAAACATAAAAAAGGCTTTCAGAGCATGACATGGATCAAAAGAAGTAATGCTTAAGCATCCTGCCATTGACAGGACCCCCAAACAATTTTGCTGCATTCAACTCTTGTAAGAAAAATACATTATTACCAGCAACTGAATGAATGAAGTAAGGGCCAAGCCATAAGTTGTCAAATTTTTCATGCTTGCCTTTGTCTTCTCTCCTTGAGTCCCACTTTAAAACTTTGTCCCCCACATTAAAATTGCTGGCCTTCGTTCTTCTGTCAAAAATTTTTTTTATGTTGTCTTGCTTTTGTAATGCTTTGTTGTAAACCTCCTCTCTGGTTTGCTGAAGGTGAATGGTCTAATTTATCCTTCTAATCATGTCATTATATTCAGTTTGTAACTCTTGAATCAACTTCATAACTGATACACCAAGGCTAGTAGAAAAAATTGCATCTGTACCATACAAAAGCTAGAAAGGTGACATACCAATAGATTTCTTCAATGTCAATCTGTCAGCCCAAAGTGCATGAAAAAGCTTTGTGTGCCAAGACTTCTTGTTTTCCTCCAACAACTTCTTGATTATGTTCACCAAACTCTTGTTTGAGGATTCTGCAAGTCCATTACCTTGAGGGTAATAGGCCGTGGAATGACCCAATGTTATCTGATATTTGTGATAGAATTCAACCATCTTCTTGGATCCAAATGCTGCTGCATTATCAGTGATGATCTTGGTAGGACAGCCAAATCTAGAGAGAATATTAGTCTCCATGAATTTTATAATGACAGAATCATTGGCTTGCCTACAAGGGATGGCTTCTATCCATTTGGTGAAGTAGTCTGTGGCAGTGAGAATCCATCTATGTTGGGCAGAGGATGGTGGATGGATTTCTCCTATGAAGTCAAGTCCCCACTGTTGAAAATGAGCTTCAACAGTGATTGGATGCAGAGGTAGGGGTAGAAGCTTCCTTTTGCCTTCAAAAAGTTGGCATTTATGACAGGCAATTATCATCTTATGCACATCAAGAAAAAGAGTAGGCCAATAGTAACCAGCCCTTAGGATTTTGTTGGTTGTTGTCTTCCAGTATAAATGGCCTCCACACTCCCCTTCATGAAACTCGTGCTTAACCTTCTCTGCATCATACTCAAGCAAACATTTAAGCAATATCCCACTTGCATTTTTCCAATAAAGATATCTATCTATAATGCAATAGTTTACAGCTTTAACTTTAGAAACCTTGCCTTTGTTTTTGTCAAACCAGGAGGTGTGTTCAAATTAAGCAAAACATAAAGAATATCAGCATACCAAGAGGAGTTCATAAAATGGTCTTCAACAATGGGAGTGGAGATTTCCTCTTGTTCATCCAAAGCATTAATCATATTAATATCCAGAACTTCAAAATTGGATTCAGCCATTAATCTAGCTAGACCTTGGCCTTTAATGAGTTTAGTGGGCTTTATCTCTAAATCATATTCAAGAATAACAACTATCCACTTACCTCTCTTACCATCTGGGTCCTGTGTTAGAATGTCTTTCACAACGGAATTTGGGACAAAGGAAATGATGTGTGAGTGCAAGATGTATACTCTGAAGTCTTTCAAAGCCTTGACCAAAGCAAAAGCTTGCTTTTCCATAATGTTATACTTCAAAGGAGCATCTCTCAAAGCCTTGCTAAAGAATGCAATAGGTTGCTCTTGTCCTTGTGGATTTTTCTGTAAAAGGACAGCAGCTATTGTATGTTCCGATGCAAATGAAAAAATATAAAAATCTTTTGAAAAATCAGGACTTATTAGAATTGGTGTTTTGGTTAATGCTTGTTTCACCAGCTTAAAGGACTTGTTTGCTTCCAAGGTCCATTTTACCCCTTGCTCCTTCTTCAGCATATTTGTAATGTTTCTAAGGAGCTTAGCCAAGTTGGGGATGAACCTTCTCAAGAAATTAATCTTTCCAATGAAATATTGCAGTTCCTTGATGTTTCGAGGATGAGAGATTTGCAATATGGCCTCAATCCTCTTTGGATCTATCTTAATACCCTCTTCTAAAATAATGTGCCCAAGAAGCTTACCTTCTTGGAGCCCAAAAAGTGTTTTCTTAGGGTTTAAAGATATCCCAAATTTTCTGCATTTCTCGAAAACGTTTCTCAAATGTTCCAAGTGCTCTTCATCTGTTTTTTAAAACACAGTGACATCATCAAGGTAAATAATGATGAAGTAGCCTAATTATTCCGAGAAAGCTATGTTCATGGCTCTCTAAAAAGTTGCTCCAGCATTCATTAGACCAAAAGGCATTTTCACATACATGAAAGTGCCCCATGGTGTAGTAAAAGCTGTCTTTAATTGATCATCAGGGTGAACTAAATTCTGATTGTACCCTGAATAGCCATCCAGCAAAGAAATTCTTTTGGAACCAACTACCCTTTGTAAAATATGGTCCATCTTAGGTAAAGGGTAGTTGTCCTTGAGTGAAGCCTTGTTTAAGTCTCTAAAGTCTATAGAAAGCCTAATCTCTCATGTTTCTTCCTAACTGACACCAGATTAGACACCCACTCAGAATATCTAATAGGGACAATAATACCAGCTTCATACATTTTCTTGATTTCCTTCTCAACCAAAGGCAACTGAACAGGGTTTATTCTGCGCAACTTCTGTTTGAATGGATTTTGGTTTTCCTTGAGAGGAATTTTGTGCTGTATTATTTCAGTGTCATAGGATTTAAGATTTCCGTAACTCCACGCAAAAACATCAGAAAATTCTTTAAACAGCTCTATGTATTTGAGTTTAATGTGAGCTGGTAAAGTCTTAGACAGTTTAATCATCATAGGTTTTAGTTCACTGCCTATATTGCACTCCTCAACTTCAGTCTCTACAGGTTCCATTTTTGGCTTCTTGGCCACATCGTTAAAATCAAACAACTCTTCTAATGGGGACAGACCCTTTGGCAAACTTTCATCATTAGACTGTAGAGTTTCTAAGTCCTCTGTTTCTAACTCTGCACTCGTCTCTGTTTTGTTTTTAATTTTGCTAGATAGTAGATTTATATTGACAACCTCAAGAGACTATTCTTCTTCACCAAGAAAATTTTCTTCACTATTGCAGTCTGTTTCATAGTCTGAATCCGCACTGTGTAGTTCAAATTCATTTCTGAATTGCATGAAGTCTTCTATTTATTTGTCTCCGTCAAACACTTGCCAATATTTTTCGTTATCAGGAACGGCTGGTCTGAATTTAATTTGAGTTGTACATTCTTTGGTTTTGTATGGCGTTAAGCATGTTCTAGCTGCAAAAGCTAAGTTGTGGGCCACAATATTTCTTTTTCTTGGGACAAAAATTAACTGGGACTCCTCAAAAGTTTTCAAAAGGTCCATGACATCGTTTCGATAGGCCCTAAGTCTGGGGTGATTAGCGTTATATTCCCCATTGACCTACCTAATAATTAATTCAGAATCCCCATACACTTTGATTCTTTTGGCTCCTAACTTTTTCAACAGATGTAAGCCTAAAAGTAGGGATTCATATTCTGCTATGTTATTCAAACACTGGAAGTTTAATCTACAGGAAATGATTTCTGTGTGGTTGTTTTCAGTGTTACGAATCCAGACACCTACACCAGCATTGCTTCTAGTGCATGACCCATCAAAGTACATACTCCATAGAGGACTAGTTTCAGGTTCCTTCATTTGATTATCGTCTTCTTCAACTAACGTGCTTTCTGATTGTTGTTGAATATCAACACTCTGTTGAATTTGTTTTGATTCCTCAGTTTTTCCGTTGCGTTGAGGGATGCTTTCTTGACTGTCAAGGTTAAAAAGCGATGGAGGCATGACTTGTAGTTCAGGACCTGTGTTTGGTTTGCTAAAGTTTTCAAATACAACAAACTGTTTTGACACTTCCGTGGTGTTTACCTCTTCCTCTCTATTGGCCATTAATTTGGTTAAAGTCACCTATTCAGTGAATGTTTCATCGTTAAACAGGATAAAAGAATCGAGACCTGTATTTACAGAATACAGAGGAGAGTTTTGAGGTCTGTCTTGACTAGTCACCATGTACTGCATATGGGACTCCCTGTAAAGTTTTCTTGTCTGATTAAACACAGGGATGGTCACATAGGTCATGTCTATCTGCATAGTCCCTTATAACTTAGCCCCCCAAGACCTAGATAACAACATTCCATAATTTGGGGGAACATCAGCCACAACAATGTCCATTACTAAACATTTGGCTGGGATTTGGGCTAAGTTAACGCAGAGGTCTTTGATTAATCCTAAACATTTTACTTTGCTCGAGTCAAAGGAGTAAAGGTCTTTATAAGGTCTGGTGATTTCTAGACCCAGGCTCTCCATCACAGCTTTGGGCATTAAATTGTGAGAGGCCCTGAAATCATGCATAGTGTTGTGCAAAATCTTGTCATGAACGTTTAAACTTACATAAAAGGGAGGAACAGGTCCCTCTTGATACCTACCTTCAATCTTTGGACCAAAAATAAGCTCTGGCTGGTCATCGCTAATATTAACTGTATCATTACTCTCTTCTATGTTAAAAGCCTTCAAAATTTGAGACCTATATACATCCTGGGAAGCTAACTCAGTCAAGGGAATAGAGATTTTAATTTTGGAACTTTCCTGCTCCAAGCTAAAAGGAATTTGATTCTTTGAAGTGCTTGTCTTGGCCTTATTAGCTGCCACTCTGTTAGCAAAATATGTTTGCTGACTTGCTCTATTTACATTGGACAAAATGGTTTTAACAGGAGTACTAGCTGAAATATTAGTACTGCTAAGGTCTGCACTCTATTTTGTACTATTTTGAGTGCCTTTGTCTTTGCCTTTATCAGAATTTCCAGCCATTGTTTTGTCCTTTTGTTTTACAATTTTGGGTTTGTTTACAGTGCTATTTTGTGAAGATTTTTTAGAGGTTTTGGTGTTGGGAGTTTGTTGATTGGTTTTACTTCGAAGGTCATACTCTTTTTGAGACTCTATGATAACATTTTCCATGTCTTGATAATAACTTTCATCATTATCTCTTTTGTCATCATAAGGTGTATATAGACCTTGTTTTCTATCATAATGAACCTCAAAGTCATCATTATCTACTCCTAGCATGTTAATATCATCATCCTCTGTTTGCTCATCTGTTTCCTCAACCTCACTTACATAGTTTTGATGAAAGGGAGGAGTGATATGTTGATCATCTTCCCTAGGTCTGTTTGGAGGTTGGTTCCTTCTAAAATTCTAATTTTGGTTCTGGTTTCTATTTTGAGGAGCAGTTTGGTTTTGACTTGCTTGTGCTCTCTCAAGGATGCTCATTTTCTTCATCATCTCCTCCATCATTCTTTCCATCTTTGAGCTGGAAGAAGGAGGTGTGGGTTCCTCTCTAAAGGAGACTCTCTTCTCATTCTTCATTCTTGCTCTTTTCTCCATCAAGTTAACTTCCACAGCAAGAGCCCCTTTTTGCATATCTTCAAGGGTTAAAGGATCTCTCTCTCTCTCAGCTGATAAGTCATCTCAAGGTCAAACCCTTCAGGAAACTTGTTTAATGTTGAGCCTTGTGGAGGTTTTAGATCTGGGGGAAGGGCATTATACACACTGTTAAATCTAGTGCAGTAAGCTTGTACACTTTCCCCAGTGTTTCTGTGGAGGTTCTTGTAATCAGAAAGTATTTGGAGAGGATTCCTTTTTACATCCCATTTGTTTAAGAATTGTTGATGGAAGGCTTGGATATAATTTATACTGTGGGGGGTTAAGCCTTTAAACCATTTTCTTACTTCTCCCCCCAAACTCTGAGAAAATAGCCTAAGTTTGACAGAATCATCGTCAATTTCATTTATGTCAAAGTAGTCATTCATTTTATCCACATGTTGTGATGCAGTTGTAGCATTGCTAGCATCATATAATGGTATTTTGGACTGATAGTCTTGTGGAAGATTGACAAATGGTACAGGAAGGACTAAGGGAGCATACCATGCTGCCATGATATGTGGTGGAGGTGGATTTACAAGAGGTGGATTAACAAAAGGGAAAGTGGGCTGAAGTGGAGTGATTTGGACAGTGGATGTAGGATGAACAAATGTGGATGGACCAGGAATAGATTGTTGAGCTGATCTTGGATGAGAGACACCTAAATTGGAAAGGAAATGTAAATCAGGTGGCGTTGTTTCTCTACTGCCAGGATGTTCACTCGTTTCCGGGGATGAAAGTGAAGACTCAGAACCTAACTGATCTAAATCATCAAGAGACCTAGTTCTAAATGGATTTCTTAGATCTGCTTGTGATTGTTGTAGAGCTGCAAGATTTTTAGGAACTGAATTAGCTCTCAAGGGTGATCTGAAAACAGTTGAAAATTTTATCTTAGGAGACTTCCTAAGGATACTTTCCAGGTTATCAACTATCTCCGGTGGGTTTGGGTCAGGGTAGGCTCTAGTATGAATCTTCCTAGGAGCCACTATGCTGTGTTTTTAAGACCCTTTTAAACAAGAACGATTCAACCACATATGACAATCTTTGAGAGGTTAACTCGTCTGTTTTACACGAATTTTAATCTTATAGTCCTCTAACTGAGTTTGAATGATGTTATAATGATAATGGTTCTTCCCAGTGGAGTCTTAAGGTCTGTTAAGGATTGTGGAGTCGCCAAGTGGAAGTTTTTAGCTCTTTTGGAGGTAAAATGTTTTATGGTCCACCACCATGTTTATTGAATACCAATCTGAAATGTTTTTGGGTTTTCTGAGTTGTTTTTCAGTCCTATTGGTTCTTAAGAGTATCCTAAATCTATTTCAAAACTTATCTACGGTTATGAGACTAAGACAGTCTACTCTTATGGCTAAGCTAGTTGGTCCTTCGAGGTTAGATAAGCTCTTATGAGAATCCTGGGGTTCGCCCAGTTTGTCACTGATTCAAACAAGTTTTATCATGATTACCATTACTTGGTAGTGCTTGAAAAGGGCTGCTTCTACTCACAGAGTTTTATGAAGTATTTAAGGGAGCCTAAGATGAAATTTGACTCAGATTCCCCAGCAGAGTCGCCAAAAATGTTAGCTCCCTGTAATTAGCAAGATTGGCAAAGTCCAACTGCAGGGAGGATACTATTTCAGCCACTTTGGGATTCTAGGATCTAGCCCTCCTGAATCCGGAAAGGGATATTTCCAATAAGTGCAAATATGGATTTATCTTTAAAAGCTTTTGGGTAATGATATTAGGCTAGTTATGAAGTCCGAGGGTTTTTGTTTGTTTTGGATGGTTGAGCATGATTATTATTTGAGTGGAAAGTTCTAAGTGGAAAGAGTTTCAAAGGTGTGAAGTTGCAAGCAATCAGAACAAGCTTTGGCTAAAAGATATATATAACGCTAGTTTTTAGTCCATTGGGCTATGGAGTCATAATAGGGTTTAACTGAAACAACAAGGTTCAAGAGTGGTCCATGGGGCAAGTCATCTATGTCTAAGGATCTCTTTAAAGTTGATTTTATGGAATGAAATGATACAACAAGAAGGGGAATTAAACAAATGAAGAACAAAGAGTAGCCTAAGATTAGGTACGTACTTTGAAACTATCCTACTTTTGGCATACACTTAAGAAATACATAAAAGTAATCTAAGATCTGGTAATTACTTTGAAACTATCCAGCGTTTGATGCACTTTCAATAGAAAAACACTTTAAACACAAAGGGAAACTTTAAAAGCAACTGTTGGAGGAGAAACTAGAGGACAGGGCTCACCATAAAATTCCCTAGCTCTGCTTTACTTGGTATACTTTCAAGACAAACACAAAAGATGACAAAGAAAGGTCTAAGATCAAGTAAGGAATTTGAACCTAGCCTTCTTTCAACACATTCTTACAGAAACTTTCAGATAGTTTTTTGGGATAAAAATAAAGGACAGGGCTCACCATAACTTCCTTAGTTCATCTCTACTTAACATAAATTGAAAATAAAATTCAAGAACAATATTTAGCTTAGACAGTAGGACGAGGGAATGCCAGCATTCCTAACTACTCAAACTGAATTAAATCATTCCCAAACAACACAATTTGGAAGAAAACATTTAGATAAAGCTTATCAGTCAGAGAAGGGTACTGATATACAGTAAATCCCAACTCTATGCTTGTTGTTCTTTATCAAAGAAGATGGAAAAAGTGAAAACAGAAATAAAATAATGATTTACAATAAGAAATAACATCACCATTGACATAGACCAGGATCCCATAAATCATCTTGTATTGATGCTTCAAACTAGTTACAGCTTTAAGTCCAATGTTTCAGCTTAGAAATCATCTTCACTTCTCAACCTAACTTATTTGATCACAAGAAGAGCTTCAAGAGCTCATGAACACTATTTACAATTAGAAGTTTTCGTACAGTATATTTCCAAGTTCTTGCAACAACATTTCTCATCTTCTACAAAATTACTTATAGAAGAAATGAGGAGGTGGGATTGATAAAAGATCTCTGGAGTCAATTATGGAACTTTAATACTTCTCGGCCTTTGAGGGCTCGATGGAGAAGTTCTGAGATTTTTGTCTATATTAATTGTTTTACATTTTGCGTAAGCTCGGTGAGAGCTTTTTGTTGACTTTAAGGCTCTTGTTTCATGTTTAATAACTTTCTTGCTGATATTTTTTGCATTAAATTCCTTTGGCGAAATTAGCTGACCATTGCCCGTTGAGGCAAATATCTTTCTTTCGGTCATGCCTCGGCCTCTGTTTGAATGCTTTGAGGCAACAGGTGGCCCTGTGGTAGCCGAGAGGAATCAATTTGCCTCAAAAGTGGCGGTGGAAGCCTTTTTGTCTATTAAACATTTGTGATTTCCCTTTAACTGTGTTTTATTTGGGGGGATTAGGCTTTTGATAGTCATTCTTAGCCGTGATCCCCACAATTCTATCTTCAATCTTCATTCTAGCGTGGTGAAGGTCTTGACCGATATTGTTTTATTTGTTTAAATTTCACGTGTCTTGTTGATGTGCAGGTATACAGAGGGTCCGTATAGCGTCAATGCCCATGAAACATCGAAAGCGTGGAGGTGAAACACGAATGGATATTTCTTAAAAGAAATAAGAAAGCAAATGGTATTAAATATCGGCTTTATCATTTCTTCAAAATATACGAAATTCATTGAACTGTAAAAACACATTGTTATGAAATCTGCGTTATTTGGTAAAACTTCTTAAAGGAGGTTTGAAAGGGAGACGGGGAAAAGTTGGATGACAACATCCAATTGTGGAGATTTCCGCGCAGTGGTCAAAAGAAAAGCGGTGGGATATTTTAAGTCAGAATCGTTGATCTGCAGAGATCAACGGTCAGGATTAATCAGGAGGAAACATAATGAAAATTCTCACATTATGGGAATTCGGAAGAGAAACAAAGGAAATAGGCGAAAATTTCCTTCGGCGGAGGTAAAATGCATAAGAATTGAAATTGGGGTTTCGGGATGATCGTGGGCTGTCGGATGAGATCGGCCCATGAGATCAACGGCAAAGATTGCATGTTAAAAACCCTTTGGAAGAGGTGGAGGGTGATAGTGCAAAGCGAAAGTGATCTGGGACCGTTGATCTGCAGATATCAACAGTTGAGGAGGAACGTGATATAATATAGTGCAAAAGGGGATTGGTGGTTTCGGGAAGAAAAACCACGGGTTTCGCACGACAGAAGCGCAAGAAAGAAATATTAGCTTTTTGGACGTGATATGCGTCAGAGGCTGACACGTGGCCATAGAAAACAGCTTATATCGCATAATTTTTAAGAATTAACCTGTGAAATTAAATTTTTAAACGAAACTCGTGGTAAAATCAGTCAAAGCCCTCAAGATCGAGCGATTGGAGAGTGGCTGTGAAATAGGCGAGATGCGAGAATAAGAGGTAGGGAGATTTTAATCTGGGCCGTTGGATCAAATATTTGGACGACGGAGATCAGATCTGGAGGGAGGTAGGACCCACAGGAGTTAGATCTGTCGGGGTTAATAAGGATCATCAGATGTAAAGGATCTAACGGTCAGGATTGAATCTAGGGTTTAAACGAAATAATATACAGGTGGAGGAAGGGTGAAGAAGGGTCGTTGATCTGCAGAGATCAACGACCGGGATTTGGCCAAAAATGTTATGAAGCGGGGCGCATAAATTTAACCAAAGTCAGGAGATGCAACCTGGACCGTCTGATCTAGACACGTGGATGGTCCAGATGCAATCAGAGGCATGTGATCGGTGGGGAAGAATTTGAATGGTGCTGATGCGATTGAGCGTTGGCCATCGATCTGAGGATCAGATCGATGGTGGGAAATGATTTGGAGGAGTGGCCAATCGGAGGGGAAACAAAATGCACCCGATAAAAACTTGTGATGCGATGTTGCACGGGCCGTTTGATCGGCTTAAGATCAACGACAGATATGGTTTCAAAACATGCACCAGCGGAAACCCTTTAATACTTATGAAAAAACAAAATTTTATGAAATACAAAGGTTTTATGGCTCGGGGCGGGTGATATATATGTGGTTTGGCACCCGGTTGTGGGGCCATTGGTTTATATGAAATGTGATAGGCCCAGGGCTTATATGTATAAGGGCTAATCGCATCGGAACTTTGGTGCTGGTCTTTCAATCTACCCATTTAGAATTTTCCGACGCGATCAGCGCTTCGGGACTTTAACTCTTGGTCTTGGGCATAGGTTTATATGGAGAAAAGCGGAGGGCGGGGGCTTTATACAATGGGGCTCAATCGCATCGAAAAATGTCGCGGGGCTTTTCAATCTACCCATTTTCATTACAAAACATTGCTCTAGCGGGTTTAGACCAAAACTTAGGAAAAGTGGGTTTATGAATTTACAAAGGGAAATATGCATCAGAGATGGGTTTATACAATGTTTTAGTGCCCGATTGTGGGCCCTCGGGTTTATGAAAGGGATCGAAAATTCCGAGTGTTATATCTGAAAAGGACGATCGACATCGAGACTTTCAAATAACAAAAGACTTGTGTTTGATGGAAAATCCCAGGTCGTGGCTTACTTTATGAGTCTAGCCCAGGACTGCGGGGCTGCGGGCACATGGGAAGTGGTTGAGATTTAGCCCAAAGGGCTTAAGCATGGATTAAAAACATTTTTATGAAATTTTCCATGGTTTTGTGATGGTTGGGGTTTCGGAAAGGTTTAAGTGAGTTTTAAACTTTGTAAAAGGGATCTTATGAAGGGGACAATGGGGAAAAATGGGAAAATAGGGAATCCCATGGGAATGAAGGGGTGAAAATGAAGGTTAGCTTTGAAGTGAAAGGAAGGGAGAAATGGTGTTTTTTATGACGGTCTTTTGTCGTAAATGTGAGAATTTGAGTTCAAAATGGAAACAACAGTGAAGATTTAAACAAATGGCGTGATGTCTTCATGAATCTTCAAGCGATAACAATTTTTTTCAATAAAACTTGTTTCTTGAAGGCTCCAAAAATGATTTAGCCACCTTTTGATATAACAAATTTTATAGGTGGCTAACACTACCCCCTATAGGAAAACTCCAAAATCTCAATCAGTAACCCCTAGAGAAGAGAAGCAACGAGAAGCAGAACCTGTAGTGAAGACTTCCACAAGAACTGAGAGGAGGATGACTAAAAAACCGAGTAAAGGGAAGGGCAAGCCTTGATATCCTAGAGGCCATTGAGAATATAGAAAGTCTAGAATTGCAGCTTGTACAAATAACAAAAGCATAAACTCAAAAGAAAAGCAAGAGGGCCAAGAAATTAGATTTTACACAAGAGGAACTAGGTTTTGTTTTTCAAACCTAGGAAATGTTATAAAGTCAAATGCAACAAAATTTGAAAAAAGATGCCTCGAGGTGGTTTGAAGCGAGGCAAATATCAAAAAAGGAGGGAAAGAGCATGTACAAGAAAAATTGAAATAGAGGTTTCTGAGAAAAATTAGAGAAATGAGGTGAGTAAATATAAATATGTTTAAGGAGTTAGAAGAAGATATATCGAAGCAGCTTGATTTCTATGAAAAGGTTGGAGAAGAATCTAGAAAAATGGTGAAGAGGACAATGCCTTTGCATAGAATGATGAAACACTTGTGCAGAAGGAACAACTGGTTACAAGCAGATGGAAAAAAATTGCAGAGAAAAGTCATAGCATTAGAAACTCAAATTGAAATGATCAAAGTTGAAATTGCAAAGAGAAATATCAAGATTTTTGCTGAAATAGATGGCACTCCTTAAATATGGTAAAATCCTTAATTTTTTCCTATACTATGTTTAAAAAATAATATTATTAATATAAAATCTTGGACAACTATTATTAATGACAAGGAGGCTGAAGAAACCATGAAAAGACAAAATCTCAGAAAATTTATAGTTTCGTAGCAACTTCCCATAGTTAAGGTGAATATTTGTTACGAAATTGTTGTATCTTTTCACGGAGGAAAAAACAAGTTATAATCTTAGCTAAGGGAGTTATAATGGCATGATTTTAGCTAAAAAACATCAATTAAGACTTCAGAACTTGCAGAAAGGTTTTTTGCAATTTCTTTGCCAAATTTTCAAACGTCCAACTCTTGTTTTTACGCATTATAAGTGCATCAGTTTGATTGGAGCATCAGTAGGAAAAGCTGAAGGAAATTAGATGGATCACATGTCATAGGATTCCATCTCATGAGCATTGGACTCCCTGTTTTAAGAGGAAGAGCAGGTCGGCATCCCTTAGAAGCGGCCACCAGCAGTCGGCACAACAACACTCTAGCACATTCAACAACCAGTTGGATTCGATGAGGTTCACCAATAGAATTTTGTTGAGCTCATAAATGAAAAGACTCTGATTTGTATTCAAATTATGTTATAACATAAAATTCATAAGAAAAATCATATGTTTTAGAAGTCAAGTAGGATTAGGTCTCTTAGCTGTTGATCGAATCTAGCCCGGGTGGCAGATTTTGTAATGGAGACTTTTCTCTATAAATGTGTATCTTTTTTACTCTGAAGGGGTTGATGGATGATGTGAGAAGGCCACTTTATGTAAATCTTTCATCCAGTTAATAGACATTTTGCAGCATACTCTGTTTTACTACCTGAGTTTTGGCTTTATGTTTTCTTATCATGCTTTTATATTGTTATCAGTGTTCATAACATATTGATTACTTGGAATTCATGTTACATTGCTCCAACTTCCTTCAATTTTCTGTCTTTTACAGTAAATGTTTATTTCACACCAGTTTAAAGCTAAAAATGCCTCAACTTCCATGAAACAATGTTATTTCTAATTGAATTTTTTCTTAACTGACTCCATGCCCAATGGTGGAAACCATCACACTCTCTTTCACCTTTAAAATCACATAAAAAAATTCCGAAGTTAGCCATCTGAAATTTTGAGTCTTATACAGAGAATTTTATAAGTATTTTGAGAGAGCCCTCTCAAACTAGAAGGGATAACTTCCAGTTAAAAGTTGGTTTGAAATAGTTATGCTTGGTTGGGGATTAACACAACCCAACTTGTTCCAGTGCAGTGATAACAAAACCTTGAATGGAAAATAACGAAAAAAAACTATATTAAAAATGCGTATATAGGACTAGGGTAAATCTATCGATAGGTGGCCGAAGCCATAGTATCAAGTCTAGCGTTTCTTTCACCGGAACAGTGTGGAAAGGGAGTGATAAATATTACCTTGGAGGTAGACGAGGCAACCATAGTTGGGCCAGGTTCTGGTAAACCTGGAGTTGAAACTTAAAATTGAACTAGAAAAGAACGATGAGTTACTATTAGTAAAAAAATGTTGAAGTGAGGTTCCTTACCGAGGCAGTATGTGCTGAAATATAGAGGAGTCTTGACAATAGAGAGTGGAGGTTGAGACCCTGGTCTCCAGGTAAATTGGTGACTGAGTACAGCTCTCCATAGATGTTGCTTTTCTTTAAAAATGAAGTTAAAACAAGAAATTTACATGCTTAACTTTTAATGAACGTTAACCAGTGGAACTCTACGGAAAAATTGGAACCCAAGCATAAACATTAAATTGTAGAGAGTAATTCCTAAAGTGAGAGGAAAAATATTGATAGTCGTGCCCGAAGGCTAAATTAAACACAACAAGAGTCGAAAAATCTGCATCATTGCAATTTACAGAGAAGCATCCACAGTTATACAAAAATCTAGTGTCAACGATGAACATAAACAAATTTTTACAGTAACTTCATTTACAATAAATAGAAACAAGAAATATAATGTTCAGAGTCACGGTTATGGCCTGAGGAATACGTATAACAAAACCATAGGGTTGGAAGACCAAAACAATAAACCTAACCCAACACAGTCGACAACCGAAGAAGAAAGTATGCCCTCGTTGATAAACCTTAATTTCTCCATAGTAAACATTGTATTCGCAAGTAAAAGTAACCTTAACGGTTATAAGAACAATATGAATTAAACCCCAACACTTGTAGGATATAGCCCCGAGAAATCACCAACATAACCCTTCCAGTCGATCACTAGGAATTACCTAAAGTTAACCATGGGAGGAGGGTTAGGGTTTGTATAGAATTAACCACTTTCGTTAGGTAAGAAAAATGGAAAATAGGGCTTTGGGTACTTACCTGGAACTGGTAAGGCTAGTTGTGCATCCAAGGATGGTAGCCTTCCATCACCCCTCACGCTGAACTTGAAACAGAAACGAAAGATTGAGTCATGTAAATTCGGTACTCGGACAAGCAATTTGTTGTATTGACTATTAACCATACTAGGGTTTACCTGGGCAATATTTCCATGAAATCCAATCTGGAACTTCTCGTTCCATGGTCGAGACTGCGAATCAAGCGAAGAATGAAAACCATGAACACCCGGTCTGACACTACAAGAAATTGACACTCAGAATAGAGGAATACCATGCCAAAACAATAAAATCCAAGAAACCAGTGAGTGCAGGGACACAAGGACTGTCATACCTGGTGACTGTTGCAGGAGCCTCATCAAAATCGGAGGAAATCACAGTGGGTTGCAGAGCTCGAACGAGTAAGAGACGCAAAACAAATGAGGGCTAGAGTGGCGATAACAGATAGGGTTATGTTACCCTAACCATACTTGAATGAGCGAGGGTCATTCGATCGATAGTGACAACATCTACGACGAATAATGAAACAACTGTGAAGCCACCCGACCGACAACTATCAATGGACATCATCGAGAAGCTTCCAAGCTTACTCCACTGTTCCCCCATCGGATCAAGACCGACCTCTTGCAACCCAAGTAATCAATTAAGGCAAGCGATCAGGAGATAATATAATTTTATATAGTCATGTTAAATTATTGCCTCAATGTGATGACCAAGTGTGAACAACGTATTATACCAAACTAAGATATGTGATAAGTTAACTCTATGATATGTTTGGTATCAGTATGCCTATGTGATAGATTTAGTATATGATGTGATATGTTCCGCATATATATATATATACACTCTTTGGTAATTAATGTAGTTATGAAGGTGATGTTTCTCTTAACATATTACAGCCAATTTATTTATTTTTAAAATTTTTATTACATTTAAAAACTTTTTACCAACTATTATAACTTCAAATGATGTGTTAGTTGGGGCAACATTAAAACACTACCTGAAACTTTGATCTTTAAACTGTGAGAGAACATTTTCTTTCTTTTGAAGCAATTATTGTTTTCACTCATTTTTTAAAGTTTTAATTGGATGATAATTTTTTTTAGTGAATTGTGATTTTTTATTATTTAAAATATAAATTTAAAAATTTAAAAAATTGTTGAAATATTGAAATATTTGGTTTTTTTTTTATAAATAAATTGTGTTGTATAAAATGTTTTTATATAAAAATTTTCAGTAAATTATTAATTCATATTATCTTTTAGATAAAAAAATTTCCACTACTTCGTTAATTTTCATTACCTTCTAATTGAAATTTTTTCCACTACTTCATTAATTTCCATAATCTCTTGACTATAGTGAGTTAGCCCTAACTTAACCCCAAAATATATATGTACGGGTTATTTTGATGCACCCATTTTGATGATGTTTTATGATTTTGACCTATGTGGTAGTTGTGAATGATAATGGTAGGGTACTTGATCTTTCATTGCTTAATATTTGGGTTGGTCAGTGAAAATGGTTATATATTATATATAATGAAGAGAGATGTGAATGGAATGGATATAATGTTTTCATATGATATAATAATTTTTTATTTATAAAAAAAATTGTTTCGACTACGCGCTTTTACGTTAGAAAACTCTTAACTAACTATTACACTCTATCGTGATACCCACCATGTGTTAGAAAGCTATTGACCAACCATTACACTCTGATCGTGAAACCCACCATGTGATGTTATGTATAATGTTTTCTTTGTCGTTTAGGGGCGTGTAAAGCAGACGCTCATGTGATGTGATGTGATGTGCCGTGGGATGAAAAACGCGGTTTACTTTCGCTCTTGTCACGTGGCCAGCTTTTATGCATACGGTTGAAACTATCTCTGCAACCCTACATTTTTTTTCATTTTTCATTGGGCTGTCGTTTCCAGGCAACGTTTTAGCCCGGACTCCGGCAAAGATTTTTAAAAAATCCGGCAAAGATTTCATCAGAATCATGTTTGCAGTTGTTAAACTTAAATATTTTGAGTGCCCTAAGGGATTTTGGTAGTGCTGAATCCATTTCCAACCTCAAAAATGGATTTCAAACATTGCAAGTACCTGATTTCTTGAATTTAAACTGCCCGGATTCCGACAAAAAACTGCCGTCCGGGCTAAAACGTTGCCTGGGTAGACTACTCCTTTTTCATTTTTCTAAATACGGTGTGAATATGTGGGTACGATTTTTTTTTTGGGCGTGAAAAGCAGATGCTCATGTGCCGTGCCGTGGGATTCTTTGTCGTTTAGGGGCGTGTAAAGCAGATGCTCATTTGATGTGATGTGCCGTGGGATTCTTTGTTGTTTAGCTGCGTGTAAAGCAGATGCTCATGTGATGTGATGTGATGTCGTTTAGGGGCGTGTAAAGCAGATGTTCATGTGATGTGATGTGCCATGGGATGAAAATGCCCTTGAGTGATAAAAAAAACAAGTGTTTTTTTTAAAAAAAGATCACAGTTTCAAAATCAGAGTTTGGTAGACTTAGCAGTAAAATAAATACTTCATCAAAAACTTAAACAAATTTAAAGACTTTGCTCTGTACAAGACAACCCAAACAGCTATAAATACTGTTTTTATGTTGATTCCATAACCAATATCTAAGCAAGCTTTCCAGCAATGGTTAAAACCACCACAACAAAAACCAGATTTAGAATCACTATCGAAAAAAGCAGTAAGAAAATCAGAACGGTAAAAAGGCTTTCCAGCAATGGTTAAAACCACCCCGTCCGTGGTGTCTTGGTTAAACGGTGATGAGATGGACTGTTATAGCACTCATCACAGGGTCAATTCCCTTCCCCAATCAGAGTGATGTTTGTGGACATGTCAATGAAAATGAAGTAAAAAAAATTGAAAAAAGAGAAAAATGAAAAGTACTACCAAACTTTCAAAAAAAAAGAAAAAGAAAGAAAAGAAATTAAAACCACCCCAACAAAAACCAGATTTGGAATCACCATCGAAAAACGCAGTTGGAAAATCAGAACGGTAAAAAAAATTTAAAATTAAAATTGAAATTTAATAAAGCTGTAAATAAACTTGGAATTTATAAAACATAAAAATTAATGTCATTAAATCCTTCCCATGTCAGTACGACTCACCGGGTTGGAATTCGAACTCCACCTGACCTGTAATTTGACGATTTACCATAAATTACAGAAAGTTTGAAGCATTTCAACGAAGACAGTGACGTGGACCGCGAACCTGCCTCGTGACGGGTAATTTAACGGTCAAATTTCATCCTACTACTACCAGGCATAAGTTAAAGTCGACGACGTGTTTTACTACTACGAGGCAAGTTTTATCCATCTGTTCGAAACTTCATATGCAATATTGAAGGGTCGATAACATATACATATATTTTTAATAAAAGGTTATAGAAATTTCATTGTTTTTAATTAGATTTAGCTTTTTAAAAGTTTTTGGAACATAATACAAAGTCTAAACTTAGAAGGAAAAATCTCAATCAGATTTTAGGCAAAGAAAGCATTCTTGTTAGATTTTTAACCAAATAGATAGAAAAATATACCTAAAATATTTAATAATTAAATTTTATTTTTTTCAATAATATATATATATAATTTTTTTTTTTTAAATATTTCGATGTTTTTTATTTCAAAGTTTTGTTAACTAGAGTTGTGGAGCAATTTAGTCTTTGTTATTCAAATTAAAAATTATGTTTTTACAAAATCTACATCAAGAAATTGAGATGTTAAGTGGATAAATTACTTGCTTAGGTATAAGGTTTTGCATAAATTTTGGTGGGTGGTAAGCACTAGTAAGGCTACACATTTACAATTTTACTCCTACATAAGTGCTAAAAAAAATATAAATAATAGTGAGAAGTAATTGATGGTAAATATAATTATGGTAGGCAATAAGTAATGGTAAATATGTTATTAATTGAGTATCATCTATTTTGAAATATGATGGTTTTTCTACAAAGCTTGAAAATAAAAAATTACCACACAAATATCTAAAAATCATGCACGAATATTGAAACCATACATATAAACTAGCATTTGCACCAAGAGGTGCAAAGTAACGGGGAGTGGGGAATGTGGAAAACAACAATTAATTGAAATATATGAAAATTTTAGTTTCTATATATCTTTTAAAGAATATAATAGGAGGTTAAATTTAAAAAGAAAGTTACGCTAACATAAAGGATAACATAATTGTCTAAGAGTAATGGCATAACATAAAGTAACAATAACCAAATTGTCTCAGAGTAATGGCATAGCAATGATGGTATCCTTCCTCTTGGTGCTCCCTTCTCATCTTATGCTTTAGTATATAACATTTGAGAAGTGGAGAAAGTACAAAGGTGTGATAAGAATCAAAAAAAGAAAATGAAGGAAAGGAAACCTTGCATAGAACACAACATTTCAAAACAATTATTGAGCATGTGAAACTCACAACATCAACGAAAAGAAGTGGCTCAATTCTGTGTACTAATAAATTGCAAAACATACAACTAAGGTATAATTTCAGATTTATGAATTAAATTTCACAATAGTAAAATGCATATTAAAAATTATATTTAAACAAGAAAAAATAAATTAACTAATACACAACCTTTGAACTTTAAATATATTAATGTTTATAAAATGTTGACCATTTGGACCTTGGGCAAAACATTACAACGTTCCAATTCTACAATTTTTCATCACCTGGATTTGGGCTGATACGGGGTGATTTGAGCGAGAGGTATCAAATGCCCGCCTATAGTCACAGCCCAACCTATAGTCACAACCCAACTGACACAGGTACACATTATTTTGGTTTTGACAAATAAAAAGCACAAGAGAATTTCAAGGACCCTTCACAGGCTGACTAGACTGATTGATTTCCTAGAAGGTAAGTGTCTGTCAGAACAATATCATGTGCGAGTCAATATTTTCCCTTCCGCGTAATTTTCACTAAATTAAAGTTCAAACAAAAAACATTATTTCCACGCAATGAGGAGGAGGATGAGAGTGAGCTTTGGAAATTGGTAGGAAAAAGCCTGAATTTTATAAAGTTTCAGGCTTCCTTGCATCACGTTATACTTTGCCACGTTAGGGATTGTGGATCACGGTGTACGCATTTCAATTTGAGGGCGTTAACATCTCTGGTATGAGTGTTCTCTTCTTGTTGCTTTTGCTTTTCTTAGATTGCCTGTGGAACTTTTAAATATGTTTTTCAATACTCCACTTCAATTGCTGCTCAATTCGTGCATTCCACGTCAAGCCAATGGGATAGAAGGTGTCATGAAAGTTGTAGGATGTTTACAACGCATTTTGCTTCCTGGATTCGTGGATTTTCATTTCTTTTGGAGGGGGAATTCAAAATCTAGGGTTATTCAGTAATATAACAACTAGTTTTTTATGTGTATAATTGTTTTGTACCGGTGATTCAGAGTCAACAAAATTGGACTGTGCTTATGGAACACTGGATTCAGTGGGTAGCTTTTAATTTGGGGTTTTGAGGGAGGGAAGTTAAGGGTTTGTTTAGTCTAGCCTTAGAGTAGATTAGGGTTTTGTAGCTCTAAGCTGATTTGAGATGAGATTTCTGAAAACTTACTTCCATCTTAGCAAGAAAGAGGTAAAATCTTCAAAGGGAACATCATGGCACAACTGACTTTAACTCACTTAACTAAGTTAACTGATTACTCATGCATTAAACTAATGCACCACTGCACTTCGAACTCTCTTACAACTAGAATTACTCTGCATGTCTCGCCAACTACCCTCAACTCGACATTCATGAGCTAACTGAGTTTGTCACACTCAGTGAACTATTACAAGTGATTATGAGATAAGACTACATTTTATTGTCCATTTTAATTAAGGGATAATTAAAATATAAATGCTCCAAATTTATTCCACACCAATGTAGACGTTGCCTCCCATAGTAGTGTAGGTGCTGCTTGGACCTCCTGGTCCCACACTTAATGCAGGTGATGTCATGTTGTTTCCGGATGCTAATTTCACTGTTTCTTGTTGCAAACTTCAACAATTATATCTTTTCATGGAGGAAATAGCAAATTATAATCTCAACTACGGGTGTTCTAATTGCATGATTTTAGCTAAAAAACATCAATGAAGACTTCATAAGTTGTAGAAAAGTGTTTTTTGTAATTTGCTACCAAATATTTCTACAAAACTGTTGAACTCTAGTTTTTCTGCATTATAAAGTTTTGATTAGTTTTGATTGGGAATCATACAACAAGGAAATTATATGGGCTACAGGTCATAGGAGTGTCCACATCATTAGCCATTGGACTCCTATTTTTTAGGAAGACATGTCGGCAAGTCAACCAGGTCAACATCCATGTGGAAAAAGTACAACAGTCCATCACATAAACACTCTAGCACATTCAACAACCAGTTGGATTCGATGAGGTTCACCAATAGAATTTTGTTGAGCTCATAAATGAAAAGACTCTGATTTGTATTCAAATTATGTTATAACATAAAATTCATAAGAAAAATCATATGTTTTAGAAGTCAAGTAGGATTAGGTCTCTTAGCTGTTGATCGAATCTAGCCCGGGTGGCAGATTTTGTAATGGAGACTTTTCTCTATAAATGTGTATCTTTTTTACTCTGAAGGGGTTGATGGATGATGTGAGAAGGCCACTTTATGTAAATCTTTCATCCAGTTAATAGACATTTTGCAGCATACTCTGTTTTACTACCTGAGTTTTGGCTTTATGTTTTCTTATCATGCTTTTATATTGTTATCAGTGTTCATAACATATTGATTACTTGGAATTCATGTTACATTGCTCCAACTTCCTTCAATTTTCTGTCTTTTACAGTAAATGTTTATTTCACACCAGTTTAAAGCTAAAAATGCCTCAACTTCCATGAAACAATGTTATTTCTAATTGAATTTTTTCTTAACTGACTCCATGCCCAATGGTGGAAACCATCACACTCTCTTTCACCTTTAAAATCACATAAAAAAATTCCGAAGTTAGCCATCTGAAATTTTGAGTCTTATACAGAGAATTTTATAAGTATTTTGAGAGAGCCCTCTCAAACTAGAAGGGATAACTTCCAGTTAAAAGTTGGTTTGAAATAGTTATGCTTGGTTGGGGATTAACACAACCCAACTTGTTCCAGTGCAGTGATAACAAAACCTTGAATGGAAAATAACGAAAAAAAACAATATTAAAAATGCAGATATAGGACCGGGGCAAATCTATTGACGGGTGGATGAAACCAGAGTATCAAGCCTAGCGTTTATTTCACCAGAACGGTGTGGAAAGGGAGTGATAAATATTACCTTGGAGGTAGACAAGGCAACCATAGTTGGGCTAGGTTATGGTAAAACTGGAGTTGAAACTTAAAATTGAACTAGAAAAAACGATGTGTTACTATTAGTAAAAAAATGTTAAAGTGAGGTTCCTTATCGAGGTAGTATGTGCTGAAATTTGGAGGAGTCTTGACAACAGAGAGTAGAGGTTGAGACCCTAGTCTCCAGGTAAATCGGTGACCGAGTCTAGTCCTCCATAGGTGTTGTTTTTCTTTAAAAACGTAGTTAAAAGAAGAAATTTACATGCTTAACTTTTAATGAATGTTAACGAGTGGAACTCTATAGAAATACTAGAACCCAAGCATAGGCATTAAATTGTAGAGAGTAATTCCTAAAGCGAGAGGAAAAATACTCATAGTTGTGTCCGAAGGCTAAATTAAACACAAAAATGGTTTTAAAAACCGCATAATTTCAATTTACATAAAAGCGTCCACAGTTATACAAAAATCTAGCGTCAATGACAAACATAAACAAATTTTTGAAATAACTTCATTTACAATAAATAGAAACAAGCAATATAATATTCAGAGTCACGGCTGTGGCCTGAGGAATACGTATAACATAACCATAGGGTCAGAAGACCAAAATAATAATCCTAACTCAACGCAGTCGACAACCGAAGAAGAAAGTTGACCCTCATTGATAAGGGTCAAATCGCGAAGTTGGGAAACAGTTTTTGGCGGATGGTTAGAATTCGGAAGAAATTTTTAATTTCTCGGCCGAGAAAAAAGTCAACTAAATTTCTCGGCCGAGAGTTTTCAAAATTCTCGTCTGAGAAATTTTAAATATTTCGGACGAGAGTTTGGTCGGGTTTAACATGAGTTAAATATCTCTCGGACGAGAGTTTTTCATTTTCTCGTCCGAGAGTTGTGGTCACAAAACTCTCGGACAAACTCTCGGGCGGGAGTTGGAGAAACTCTCGGACGAGAGTTGGAAAAACTCTCGTCCGAGAGTTTTCCAACTCTCGTTTGAGAGTTTCTCCATTTCTCGTCCGAGAGTTCTCCAACCCTCCCTATTTTTACTATTATAGCATGAAAATATTGTAGTAGACATGTGTGGAATAATTTTATTGACATCATGTTGTTTTCAACCTTGTGTGAGTGTTTCTTAAATATCATTAATACGAGTCAACATGGATATTAAATATAATATAGTTTTCAATAGTTATAATTATTATCATACTATTGACTACATAATTAGAAAAATAGTTATAATAAAACTAATAGTTATCATAATAGTAGTAGCAATAAGAACAACAATAACCATAGTTGTAAGTTGAACACATAAAAAAGTAATTGGAATAATAAATATTTATTAAAATATTAATATATTTTATAAATAATAACCAAGCATGGGATACCCTTGGATATTTCACCACCATTGAAGTGGTAAAAATGCTAAATAATCAACAACTATGATCCAAGCAAATTGCCTTATGGATTAATAGAGTTAAACCCATGACCTCACCAACATTGGAGGACATATATCACATCATGCTTGTATATGTCTAAGGCAACCTTAAAGGATATAGAAATAATAATATAATTGAATTTCATATCCTAATGATGTGTAAAATTACAATATTTATCTTATATATGAATAAAAATATATGTACTAATAATTCTCAACTAAAGCTTAAATATATAGGGAGGAATTAGAGAAGGGGATTTGACAAAGGATAAATAATTTATCAAAGGATTAGATCCTAGAATAAGTGAAGGGTTGGGAATCTAACCTAGTTTATTCTCATACAAGGGAAACAATATTATTTAATACTGTTGATACCTATTGGTTTATGAAGACCATAGTGGTTTAGTTGATTGAAATAAAATGGGAATTTCAAGAAGGAACCCTACACACAATTATCATTTTTGAGGGAAATTTCGAAGTAAAGTGTAAATGGGTTTTGCATTAGGTTTTGGGTAGCACTAAAAAGAGATTGAGAAATAAACTAGTGACGGGGTGAGGAAGTAGGTTTGACAACATCCAACCCCATCATCCTCGAGAATGAGGACCAAATCCTAGGAAGAAGTATGGAATGAACTGGATATGTAAATGAAGGTCGTAAGGATGACAGGGAATAGGAGCAACTCCAACCACCTCCTACTTAATAACCTCATTTGAGAACTATTATCTTTCTTCAGAAGGTTTATCTAGGAATCTTGGTAGACATAGAAAAATGGTTCGTTTATTTCTTGTGATCCTCTTTGGAATTCCTATTGACATAAGGGATCATGTGTGGTCCTTGATGTTAACATACACTCACCACAATATGATTGTTTGGTGTGTACATGGATCATTTGATGGAATTATCAATTTCTTGATGCCAAAATGGATTGTTTGATGGTCAACCATTGTAGTGAAAATTGTTTTATGGAATCATTAAAATATGATTGTTTGATGTGTGCATGGATTTTTTGATGGTAAAAATTTGAAATAGTTGTAGTACAAATTGTTTTGTGGACTCATCACAATATCATTGCTTGATACCTACAAGGATTGTTTGATGCTCAATATTTTTAGTGCAGGAAGAGGTATAGGTTTGGTTGAGGCCTACATAAGATTAATAGGATTTTGTAGAGGCTAAAATCAGTTATATAGGTGTTTCAGAGCAAAAGGAAGAAGTATGCCAAGTTTTGTACTGTGTAGTAGTGTTGACCTAAGTTAGGAAGAATATGTCAATAGTGAGGCCACAACCGATGGGAGATATATATCATCCATGTAGCTCTTCTTGTAGGTGATGAAAATAAAAAACCATGAGTGAAACCAAGGTTTCACCCATTAAATATTTCCATGTGAGGTTGAGTGACATGGTCAACATTACCAAAAACAAATTATACTTTGGTTTTTGCAATGATGACTGTTGGAAACGAGTTTTTTGAGTGTCTCTGTGCCTTTGGGAGAGCATTTGGATTCTTGAAGAAGTATGATTTCTGGGTGTAGCGAGAATAAGCGATTTTTCAAGATCCTTCTTTTGGTGGTGCCGTTGAGCCCCCTGATGTTCCAGGTTGTGATTTTCATTGAGCTACCTTTGGAGCAGATAGGACCAAGGCCCTGATTTTTGCTTCATTGATTAGGCGTCTGACTGGTTCTTGTATTTGGTGTCTTGTGGATTTGCGCCCTCTTTTTCTTCCTGGTCCTTGTGGCTTGTATTGATCCAAATCCAGGTTGGCTTGAATGCCCGTTTGGCTGCTATTTCCCCATTTCCTTTTGGCTGCATTTTGGTTGATGTATTCCAGCTGCAGGTATGCCATTTCTATCTTCTCCAAGTGTTCTTGGGGAATGGCATCGACTCCCAGTTTGGACCATTGCTCATTGACCTTTTGGAGATCTAGATTGCCTAGGATCTCCTCCAAAGGATTGTTTGAAGTGGTTGAGGATGGTTGCTCTGTTTGCATTTCTGTGCATTGAGGGGTTTGCAGTGAGGTGTGGCTGGTATTAATCTGAATGGGAGAGGATTATGGTTTGTGTTGCGGTGCCTGGGCATGGATTGAATCCGAGGTTGTGCTTGGGGCGTTGGTTGTAATCAAATATTGACTTAATAATGACGGATCTTGATCAGTGGGGGCCTAGGAGACTATAGGGTGCTCCAATGAGTCAAGATTGCTCAGAACTTCAAAGTTGTTTTGCTGGGTCGAGGCAGTATTGGTGGGGGTTGTATTGGTGGAGGGTTTTGGAGGCTTTTTGCCTTTCTCCCCTTTGTTCTTTCTTGAGATGGAGGTGAAACCAGGTGTCGACAGGCTTGCACAATGGAATACATTTCTTTGTCATAGGTGGGATACTTGCGAGCTGTCTCAGACAATGTCTCACTGTGATATGCCACTGGATGTCCCTGTTGAGTAAGAACTGCCCCAATAGCATAATCAAAGGCATCTGTCTCGATCTCAAATGGCTGTTGCAAGTCTGGTAATGTGAGCACTGGGGCAGAACAGAGGCGATTTTTCAATTCTGTGAACGCCTTCTGTTGAGGTTCCGACCAAAAGAATTTTTCTCTCGCTCCTCCCTTGGTGACTTGACTCAAGGGCCAAGTGATATGAGAGAATCCCAACACGAATCTATGGTAGAAATTAGCAAGACCCAGAAAGCTGCGAAGCTCTGTTATAGTGGTTGGGGCTGGCCAATCCCGAATGACTTGGATCTTGGCTGGATCCACATGCACCCCCCTTTCATCAATAATGTATCCCGGATATTGAACCTGGGTCATGCCAAAAGTGCACTTCTCCAAATTGGCACACAACTTGTGTTGCCGCAGTGTTTGGAGGACTTGTGGGATGTGGTGAAGGTGCTCTTCCCAAGTCTGGCTGAAGATCAGAATGTCATCCAAGTACACCACTACAAATGAGTTGGTGAATGGCTGCAAGATGTCGTCCATCATCCTCATGAAGGTTGCAGGAGCATTCGTCAACCCGAAAGGCATGACCAGCCATTCAACAAGGCCTTCCTTGGCTTTGAAGGCAGTCTTCCACACATCAGAGGGTTCAATTGGTACCTGGTGATACCCAGACTTCAGGTCGATCTTACTGAAATATTTTTCACCTTGGAGTTGGTCCAGAAGGTCATCAATCCGTGGGATTGGGTACCTATTCCGAACAGTGATCTTGTTCAGTGCCCGATAGTCAATACAGAGTCTCCACGTCCCATCCTTCTTCTGTACCAACACGATCGGGCTCCCACAGGGCGATGAACTTGGTTTGATGTGACCTTTCTGCAACAGCTCCTGAATCTGCCTCTTGATTTCATCATTCTCCAGAACAGAGCGCCGATATATTGGTCCATTGGGTAGCGGCGCACCTGGGGTCAGATCAATCGGGTGCTTGACCTGACAGTGCAGAGGAACCCCTGTGGGTGAGGTGAAGATGTCCCCGTACTCCTCCACAACCTTATCCATTTGTTGTTGTCGTGCAGAGGAGCCCTGTCTGGAGGTCATGGAATTATCTTAAAACTATTCTTGAGGTGTTTGGATTTGATTTAAGATGGATCTATTTGATAATGCCTTTTATTTCTTCTCCTAATTACTTTATTCCTCTTAACGGAGTTCCTTCAACTCCCTTTAATGCTACCTGGGGTTTAAGACAAGGGGATCCACTTTCCCCCTTCCTTTTCATTATTGCAGCAGAAGGCCTTGGTTGACATATTAAAAGTAAGATCCAGGGAGGTCAACTTAAAGGCCTTAATCTTTGGGGGGCAGGTTTAAAACTTTCGCACCAACAGTTTGCAGATGAAATAGCTGTCTATCCGTGTGTACCAAGCACGAGGTGCCTCACTCTTGGAGAATCCAAGCCCGGTGAAATAGTTGTCTATCCGTGTGTATCAAGCACGAGGTGCTTGCTTCAGCCCGTACAGTGCTCTCTTGAGTCGGCACACATGTGACTCACTGCTGAAGATCTTGAAACCTTCAGGCTGCTCTATGTACACCTCCTCCTCAATGAATCCGTTGAGGAACGCAGTCTTCACATCCATCTGATGGATGTGCCACCCAATACGCGAGAGAAGCCGAGATCGTCTGTATGGAAGAGTACCTTGCGACAGATGCAAAAGTCTCCTCATAGTCAATCCCCTCGATCTGTGAGAAGCCACGGGCGACAAATCTCGCCTTGTAATTCTCCACACTCCCGTCAGCCGCCTGCTTCACCTTGTAGATCCATCGCGAACCTACAACTGATTTCCCAACCGGTCTTGGGACAATCTCCCATGCACTGTTCCTGATGATAGAATCATATTCTTCGATCATGGCATCAACCCATGCGGGTTCCTCCACGACTTCCTCGAAGGATAGCTAAAATCCTGACACGACCCCGAGCTCCACCAAGAGCCACATGTCCAGTGTCTGCTCCGTTATTTGTCTCTACTCCGTGACTGTCTGCGCGGTGGTCCTCCAACCTTCTCTGCATCTTGAGCTAGTCGCTCAGCTTCTGTTGTGCGCTTGCGCCCTCTGATGGTTGGTGCTGCATGAGTGGTCTCTTCCACTCCATGAACGTCATCTTGTGGCTGATCCACATCCGGAGACTCATCCTTGGGAGCTAATAGCTCCTCCTCTGCATGCAAGTGTGGCTCCCTCTCAAGCGAACACTGCATGGCTTTCTCCTCCTGAAATTTAATATCCCGTCGCACAACAGTCTTGCGACTGTCTGACACATACACCCGATAGTTGTGTGGTGTATCAGTGTACCCCACAAATATTCCAACCTCGGCGGTTGGATCCAGCTTCTTCTTTGCATCCTTCGTCACATGCATGTAGAAAGGAGAGCCAAAAATCCCCAAAATGGTAAGTATGGGGCCTCTTGCCGAATAAGCCTCCTACGGGTGTACTCCTTTCCAAGAATCTTGTGGGGACAACGGAGTTACACGCATATCTTCTTTGTGTTGCATGCCTACGACCCATGAAGTGAAGGGTGGGCCACGGTCATGCAACATCGCCGTCGCTGCTCCAATAGTTACATTCTTGGCCGCTCGACCTACCCCGGATTATGTTTGTGGGTTGTGAGGGTGCGATGAGCTCTCTCCACGTCCCATACCAACGTTGGGAGTTCCTTGAATTGGTAGAGATATTGATTACACTACCTTCAGCAAGCTCACAAGGAGCCTTCACCTTCTTCCCGAGTTCCTTCTCGACCGGTGATTTAAACTCACGAACTTTATTAGATAATGTCTTCTTGCGCAGAAAGGATATTTTCCGAGACATGTCGAGCAAGATCACGTGGTGCCCGCGCGCGTACGAAGCTGCGAGAAAGGACCACACGTTTGTGTCGAACTCTCTCAAGGATCGTCGTGGCGCGACTATCCTTCTCGTGAAAGGTGGCTTTCACAAACTTCCCTAAAGTACACCCCTTGCACTGATCTGATTGCGCAAGGGTGCCCTTAGGAAGCCCAGTAGAAATCTGCTGCAGGATCTTCAAAGCTCCATGGTGAAGGTGGCCCAATCTCCGGTGCCACAGTTCGCCCTCATCATCCCGGCTCACCACTTCTCCTGCTTTGCATGCCATTGCTGCGCAGCCATCTACTTGCAACTGATAAAGGTTTTTGGTTCGAACCCCTATCTTTCGGGTCTCTCCAGTGGTATTCCTGCACAGGAAAACCTTTCCTTCACTGAAGACCACATCATACCCCTTGACTGCATGGGCATTTACCAGACCTTTCACTTTCCAAAAATAGCTTGCGGGCCCACTTGGTGAAGGCGACTTCATTTCACCAAGCTCCATCATCTTGCTGCATTTTCAACAAGAGGAGGGTGAAATACAAGAGGAAGAAATGGAGTTTCTAAGGGATCCACGTAATACTAGAAGTAGACTGTCATTATTTCAATAGTCTGTCCATACTTATTGGACATTGAAATATAGACTGGCAAATGCCATAGTCAATGTTCAGGAAATTGGAGGGGACGCAAAAGCTGCCTCTATTTTAGCTTAAATGAGAAGGGATATCCAAGAAATCCACCTTCTGCAACACCACCATAACTTCTTCCTAGGCCGCAGGAAGTGCCAATTGAAAAGTATGAATCAAGTGGATACGTCTAGCTCCAATTTTAAGGACTCGACACATATCGATCGATCTGATGCTTGAGTTTTATGAAATCCTTTTCTTTTTTGTCATTTTGACATGCATATTATAGGTAGCATTTAATTTCTAAAGTTCTTGTATGTAATGGACAGTAAATTGGATATAGCAAACAGTATTAGGGTCAAACTTTATGAATTTTGGTTGGCCTATAACTCTTTAAGGTGGCCAACAGACCTGGTTTCCAACATTATTCATTATAACCTACTTTTCTCTTTTTTGATTAATGGAAAATAGAAAGGCTCTGCTAAACTTACCAAAAAAATCAAAGTAAAAATTTAATAATTAAAGATGAAATTATAATTTAATTATATAATTTTATAATTTTTTTTAATTTCAACAACTTTAAAAATAACATAATAAAAATTGTTTTGATAAATTAATGTTATCTAGTTTTATCAATAATTAAATTTATATAATTAAACTAATCAAAATTCAAACTAATATCCAACTAATTTATATTAGAGAACTGAAATGGATATAATGTGAAGTTATATAGATACATCACAAAATCATGTCAAAGGAGGAGTAGAGTTTTTTTCATGTCAACTCAAGAGGAGGGTTCAAGATTTTTTCGTTGTATATTGTGTTGAATGCATAGAGCTAGTCATATAGCTTTGAAATGATGCTATGAAGTATAAATACAAATTATTTAATATTAGATGGCTTGTAATGGATATTTTATAACCTATATAATGCAAAAAATACTTATGTGTGAAAACATCCATTAAATCTATTGCATATTGAATAAAATATTGAGGCCAAAACGTTTAAAAATGTTTAACATTGGATTTTAATAAATTATAGCTTATTAATGTATATAATATTTTTTATTTATTTTAATTTCTAAAATTATTTTAAGTGGTTTTCTTCAAATTGATCAAATTTTTATCTTTGTGATAAGAAGTTGATTTTGACCACTAGTGTTTGTCTTATTATTTTTCGATTACTACCATTACTACATAAATGAGTAAATTAGAATTTTAGCGATCAACTTTTAATAATGAGTGCTCTAACAATAGACTTTTACAAAAGGATTGGTTTTACCACCTGGATTGTAAAATTACTTGAATTTAAAGAAGATAGACCACCTTAAACCATAAATTATTTTTTAACTTATTTTTTGAATGACGTCATATTAAAAGAAAAATGTCCTTTTTATATTATAAAATGAAGGAGAGGAATTAGAGGATAATAGCAACACTAAAATAGGACCCATGGATGCCCTAAATTAACCTGGAAACCTTTATGGAAAAAACAATTCTTGATATTAGATTTATTAATCATTAGGCCAAATCCATCTTATAGGCCAAATGGTTGTGTTGGGAAGGGAAAATATTTGCCTTATGTGACATTAAATATAGCAAAATACTACCTCAACATTTACTTTTGTGGTATAAGGGGCAGTAGAAACAATACCAAGTTGTAATAATGTTAAAGGATCTTTGTGAGCATAAGAGAGGAAAGGATTTTCAAGACATTATGAATCTGGCTTCAAGAATGTCCCATCAAATGTGGTTCAAATGAGTCATGATGTTTGGTCTTTACTTCAGGTTTTGGAGGCCTAATTCCCCAAAGCAACAAATATCACTGGCTTTCCAAAATGGGTGAAATTTTTCTCTACAATCTTAATAATAGAAAAAATATGATCATATGTGTCACTGCTTTGCAGTGACATAATAATACTTATCTTGAATTAGTATTTATCAAGTGTCTAGAGATTAAATTCGTCAAGGTGCAAACTTTTTTAATGCAAAATTTGAGGAGAGTTGATCTCTTTTGATTCTTAATAGATTTAGAGTTATGATGGATTAGACTATATGTATATGAGAGAGAGGAATTTCATGGAAAAAAATGGGTTTTCAAAATTTAGAACTTAAAAACAGTTGGTAATTTGACCAAATGAAAGCGTTTATATAACATAACATTATAACATCTTTTCTATACTAGACTAGAAAGTGCTTGTTCGAAAAATTAAACATAAAGCTAAATATATCCCTTTTCTTGCATACAGAGATTACTTGCAGAAATAGGATGGAAAAGAGTTTTGAACCATTCCACCCAACATTGGATCATTGATGACACCAAATTAACTGAGCTTACAGGTATTATCATCAAATTCTTCATGCCCGAATATTTTGCATGTGTAACAGGGTGATTTGTGTGGAATTTTCTTCCATAAGACAGACAAGAAAGTGTCGATGACACCAAAAGTGATATTCCATAGTTTTGAGATTGTGTTACTTCTCTAGCTTTCTCATATTCCATAGCCAATCAGTACAGTAATCAAAGAAAAGGGATCCTTCAAACAATCACTAAAATACCAATGAAATGTAGATTTACAAGCCTCCAGTAAGTACTTATAATTTGCTTCGAATTATTATCTAAAGACAGTGGAGTACAGTAATCAGAGACAATGGATACATGAAACAATTATAATAATTGCCCTTCACAATGGCTTCCTACTTGTGAGTAAGTTGACAAAATTTTCACTTATAATTTGCTTCGAATTATTATCTAAAAGACGATCAAATGCGATGTTGACGGAGAAAATGGACCCATGATAAATTATAATAATTGCCTCCTAGGTGGCTTCCTGCGGGCTAAAGTGTTTTCATATACTGCTTAAATAATTTTGGCAAAGGAATTATTATCTAAAGACAGTGGAGTACAGTAATCAGAGAGAATGGATACATGAAACAATTATAATAATTTCCCTTCACAATGGCTTCCTACTTGTGAGAAAGGTCTTGGTTAAAATATAAAGGACCAATAAGTTTACAAACAAGGTTTTTGGAAGTGAGCAAGATTCAATAATAAGAAAACTGAATAATTACAGAAATTTAAATTTTTAGCTTGTCATCAAGGCGATGATTCACAATTAATTTAAATAAACTCAGCACCTATCATAACTAGCAAGAACACAACAGCAAGAAATTGGAAAGAAACGAATCTAATAGTTGGTTTGAGGGTTAATCACTATTTACCCTTGGTCTTATAAAGCATATGCTAGAAATTCTCTTCTTTAACATCTGATCAACAGTGATAACCATCACACAATTTATCAAGTTATTCTACTTCATTGGAAGAAATGTCAATCCTTCCATAATGTTTGTATCTTGTTTAGCATGGAATGAAAATTCATTTATTTAACGGTGCATTTAACAAAACATTACATTCCCATCATGTGGTGATAAGAAAACCGGATCCGAAACAGTTTCCAAAGTGACAACTTCTAAGAAAGGAGGAGTCTTGAAGTGAGAACAGTATGTGGGGATCATACAAATATGGGTGCATAACATTCCAAATAGATTGCGAGTCCAGATAAAGAAAAATCAACAAATCAGCCCTTAATAAGGGGAAATGTTGCCATCTGTTTCTGAACTCATAAGGATTGAAGAAAAAACATAATAATCATAGACAAAAATAGGCTCACTTGATGTGTCTAATGTTGGCCCTGTAGAAAGCTATAAGCCATTGCATCTTATGAGAATAAAAACTATGATGTTATGAAAGAAACAGCTAGAAGAAACTGGCTCTCCTGATGCACAATTATGACATTCAGATGTCAGTCTTCAGATCAGGCTCGCTTGTGAAAACCAAGTGTGAACCCATGACTACTCCAAAAGGTGCACAGTATTGATAATGACTGTGGATCCAACCAAAACGAAAGCCAGCTCGTGTACAAAAACCAACATAAGAAAAATAAATTGTGCCAAATTCAAACAAGATTATCTAAATCGCTATTTTCAGGAAACATCCACTGTCCAATTACAGCACGTTTCTGCAAGCTTGCCACCCTCCTATGCAAGTCTTCATAGTCCAAATAAATTTCATTTATCTCCATCCTGTGTTTGTAATAGTTCTTCTTGTTCTTGCGTCGTCTTCTTCTTCGGAGCTCGTGGTTTCCGGCTTCTTGTTACCAAAAGCACTTTGGATGATTAAATCATCAATCTCATGTTCAATTGACTGCTCCTCCTGAGTCGGTGTTGATTTTAATACATCCATAACTTTACTGCCAGGTGAAGGCTTCCAAGCGTGTTAATAACCTTGCCTGATGTTCTAATACGTCAGAAGTACAGTGATATATCAATGTCGTCACTGTAAAAAAATATTACATTGATTCTATAATACAGCTACATCAGGGGACACTCCTCAGGAGTTCGGCCAAAAAGATGGAGAAATAGCCAAAACAAATGGTATTTTTCCGCGACTTAGGAAGGATAAGGCAAAGATTAATATGGGTGAAGAAAACATGCTCTCATCCAAGATAGGCAAAGTACATCTAAAAGGAAAAGAGGAATAAAGAAGGTAGTGACACATACCGAAATAACCCCACAATCAGGTGTCATATATCAGGTGCCACCACACCTCATGCCGTGGGTGAGTACTTAAAAGAGGACTAAATGAAGAGGATAGGGAGAATCCGAAAGAGGAAAGTCTAATCCCAAGGGGACCCTCCCCCTAATCTTCTGAGTAGACAAAATCCCAATGACCACGCAGAGACAGATTTGTCAGTCACTTAAAAAAATTTTGTCAGTGACTTAATAGACTGATGAAATCAGAAAGCCGCCACTACAATAAAATATTCAGGAAAAAACCGTTCACATAATGAGGCATGACAGTCCCATAGGGGAAATATTCCAGCGGATCATCTGAGCACTCAATCTAATATAGTCTGGAAGCCCATATTTAGTAACTGTCAGTGTACATAAAAGAGGTAGTCTGCATACAGCCTCGAGAGAAAGAAAAAGCTATGTGATTACAAAAAACTCAAAGATGCCAAGTACAGAGCCTAATCCCTTCCATGTTCAAACGACCATAAGTTATTAATATTTGACACCTCCTTACCAACCAATCAGGCTGCATTCAATTATCAACATCCGAATTGCATCCCCTAGAAGTATAACTCCAGACTGTCATCTCGAAAAAAATTTGAAATTAACCTGAAATGTATCACCGAAAATACAAAGATGGAAAGGAGCAATGGGAAAAACCAGGTAGAAATAGTATGCCATTAAAAACGACAACAACAGCAACAATAACACCTAGGAACAGCCCACCACCTTTCACATAATCGGAAACCAAATTTTTTACAGGGCCTAGATATGATTAGAGTATCTACCCACTTTCTCCATAGAGTACTCCATCTTGCAAAACACGTAGATTCCAGATTGTTTGAATCCTCTGATGACTCCTGTGATGAAGAGGGTTGGTGTAACATATACACCTCCTGGCTAATCATTCGACTTGTGTTGGTTATATATGGCAATAAGAATATAGATGGAAATGACTAAGAGAAAAACTATCATAACAATCTCAAAACCATCCATATAATTCATTCCTAACCATCTAAATCTATTACATCCACATAATCAAACAATAGCGAGATTCCAACCAATAGCACGGCCACTCCCACAAGTCTTGCCTCTCCTCAACAAAGACGACGTTCGCGACTCCACTCTCCAAATTCAAAATCTCCTTCCTTCAGGGAGCCTCCTCATTCCTTGAGAACTCCTTCAAACGCCCAGAATATGAGGGAAGCAGAGATGGGAAATGGGATTCGCGAAAACAACCAGTGCAGAATGCCGCGCGAATGAAGAATTTTGGTTATATTATTAAAATAAAACTCTTGGACAAGAGTTATAAAAACTCTCGGCCGAGAGTTTTATTGAATGTTATATATATAAGAGTTTTATGAAATGTTTCAATAAAAAATCGACTCAATTTTTCGGTCGACAGTTTTCTTGCGCGAAAGTTTGCACACAACTCTGACGAAAACTGCGGAGGTTCGAATTATTTTCCTGTAGTTTGGAAATTTCCACATATGTAGCTTGTAAATTTTCCACATATAAAATTTTGGCTATGTTACTTATATTTTTCCTTGAATTTTTCATTGAATTTTCCACATATAAAATTTTGGCTATGTTACTTATATTTTTCATTGAATTTTCCACATATAAAATTTTGGCTATGTTACTTATAGAATCATTCCTCTTTGTTGTTCTAGGCTATAGGTGCTAGCCGATGGGGTTTTTTGGCCAGGGGAAATGACCAAAGGTTGATCTATCTTACCAACCTTCTTCTAATTAGCTCTCCCTCTTGAGCCTGGCTTTTAGGGGTGACTGTCAATCTAGTGAGGGTGCTCCAATCTATTTTCTATGCACAATTTTTTTTTTGGCAAAACAAAAAAAATTTCAAGTTTTTTGGGTGGGAAATATTTTTTGAAAGTTTTTGTGGGTGCAAATTTTTTTTTTTGAAATGTTTTTGGGTGCATGCATGAAATATTTTTGCATAATGTCTCTATGGAGACATGGAGTATTTTTGCAATCTTGCAATCTATGAAAGCATGAAGTACTTAGTTTGAACTCTTTATGTTTTGTTAGGTATTTGGTCCAAATAGAATTGGATTTTAGGTTTCCAATTGTGTGAACATGGGAAACCAAAGGAATTGCATATCAAGGTAAGATCGAAAAAGAAAAGATTTAAAGGAGAAAAATGAGAAATCACAAAAAAAATGGCGAGAGGAAAGGGAAAGATTAAGGCATGAAAGAAATGTGGAGGTAGAGCATCGTGAAATAGATGTAGAGGTACATGACAATGATGAGGAAATGAGAAATGTTGAGGAACTTTTCAACGAGAATATAATTGATATCAATGTCACTGGTGAGTCAATTTAGTTTCTTCAATTTGAATTTTGTATTTTGTATACATGTCAATTTCAAATTAGAAGTTTTAATATTGTTTTTTATGCAGGGACAACATCAGAACCACAAGAAGAAGCAACCACACATCCAATTTCACTGCAATTAATTGGAAGTTCCAAGAACGATGTATACAACTACAAGTTTCTAGAAAATATGGATGCAACTAAAATTGAAGAATTGGGACCACCATTGGCTAAAAGGACAGTTCGAGAAAAAGTAAAATCTGTATTGAAACATACTTTTGAAGGTTTATCTATCATAGCACAAGCTCAACTATTACGTGGACTTATAAAGCACAAATCTCTCACAAATGCTGTGGAATTATTGGGCATTAAAAGTGAAAAAGAGGTTTTAGCAAATGAAATGGTAACAAATAATGTGACATCGGTGCTTGGCATACTAGCCAAAGGGCGATCTAATGTTGCAAAGAATGCTCGTAGAGCACTTTTAACAGGTGCAGTTGCGAAAGGAACTTCATCAAGTAGGTTGATGTCAACAACTTCAAAATTGATTAAAACATCAAGAAAAAGTTTATGGAGGCATTCAAAATTTAGAACTCAAATAGATGAGAATGATGAAGGAGCATGTTGGGCTAATATCTGCGGGCGTCCATATCATGATAGACTTCTTGATGGTGTGAGGGATAGGGTAAAAGAGTTTTGGGATTCGAACTCTCGTGTGTCGCCAAATGAAAAGGATCAACTGCAACGCCGTATATCTAAGGGAGTTTATGAATCTCATTCCAAACATATAACACAGGTCAGTCAAGTAGAATTATTCGAGAGCTTTATGGAGAGTAATATTGATGTGAAGATTTCCCTTAGCACATTTGTGACGCTTAAACCATGGTATGTTAGGCCTATCACTGTTCGAGACACATGTTGTTGTCGATACCATGTAGAATTCGAATTATTGTATGAGACATTTGTAAATTTTGGCATAAAATATTAGTCAAATGACCCTCCTCCTTCAAGTGTTCGTGAATTTTTATCAAAGATATTATGTCCACGAGAGAATAATGAATTATTTTATAAAAAGGAATGTGTTGGTGGAAGAAAATGCGACAAATGTTCTCATTTGGCACTCTATGATGAAAAGTATCCCATTGATCCTAATGATCCCAGACTGTCAAATCTCAGTCTGAATTGGAAGAGATATGAATATGTTACTTACACTCATGTTGCAGATTCAAGCACAACATCAAAAAAGATCACTTTACTTGATGATGAGATTCCAGTGACATCTTTTATGGAGAAGTTCAGGGTGCAAATATACAAATATATTAAGCATTATCATATAGCACGATGGCAGGATTTACAGTTCAAGCAATCACGTGAGGTGTTCCCAAAAGGAACAATATTATCAGTGGTTGATTTCGCTGAGAATTACACGTTTAGTCCACAAAAGGAGATACAAAGTGAGTATTATCATTCAGACCAAGTATCGATATTTGTTCATATTTTGTATAGACACGCAGAGCTTGTTGTTGATGGTTTTGATAGCGATGAAAATAATCGTGAGGTGATTAAGGAGTACCATTTCTACATCAGTGATGATCGAACACATGACACGTGTTTTGTTCAACATTGTTTTAATGTTATTTATAATGATTTGTTGAAACAAAGAGTCACTTTTAAAGAACATTGGGTATGGTCAGATGGTTGTGCTGGTCAATTTAAATTAGCAAGATCGTTCTATTGGTTGTCCCGTCTTCATAGGAAAATCAACATTCGACATACATGGAATTTCTTTGAGATAGGGCATGGAAAAGGAGAGCATGATGGTGCTGGGGCATGCGTAAAACGTGCACTTAGGAGGTATCAATTGAATCACTCTGCTTGCCGACTTGAAAATTATTTAGATGTTGTTAATTGGTGCAAGGGAAATTAAAGTCATGTATCAAACGCAAGGATGGCTGATGTGCACAGGTAAGCATACACATTTAACTAAAAATATATTATACATGTGTAGATATATATATGTGTATACATGTATGTGCACGTATTTTGTTATCAAAAAAATATTTAATATTTTTCAAAATTTGACTCATACATATGTGTGTGTTTTTCTCAAGCAGGTACTTTTGGAATATTGCAATGGGTGATGTTGATATATCATTGCCATATAATGCCAGTGTAATCCCTGAAACAAGAATTTTACACTCAATTAGGAGTAAGGACATGACAAATATGCATTGCATTGAGAAACGAAAGTGCTCTTGCTTTTGTTATGCATGTATTGATCAGACAGAGTCCATCGATGAATGTGAAAACCAAATTAAGAAATTTGTTCAACCATGGAAACTCGAACAATTGACACCATTTCCCCCATTTGGAAACATGAGTGACAAGGAAATGGACAATGAAGTGGCTATGATTGACAATGATAATGATCGTGTCTCTGATATGGTTAGAGAAGGTGATGTCTTTGCTATCATTGCACCAGAAAATAATCAAGAAAAAGTGCATTATTATTTATTACAATGCACTATGTCTAAATCCACGTTGTTGCAAGAGTATAATGATCCATCAAATTATACATACCCAATCGGTTCAATGGTGTTAATGGGACATTTCTTTGAAGAAGTAAAGAAATGTAAAGATCATATTATTTTTCAAGATTACCAGTCAGAGGTTATTTATGCCCAATATAGTCACTTGATCATAGCAACTCAACTGCAGTTGAAGCAAGTGAAGAGTAGAAAAAAATAGCGACAATGGAGGTTATCGATAGATGATCATGATGCCATTTTGTAAAATTTTCCACTGCCACATTTCATATGAGTGGAACACATTGTTCAAGATGAACAATGAACTTTGATTCTAGGGTTAGAACATATAATTACTACAATGCATTGGACTTTATATAGTTTAAGACTATATTGTGGATTGCTTGAACAAATAAATTGACATGTGGATGCTTAGATGTGTGTTGGTACATAATTTATGATGCAGATTCATCAAGGTTTTGATTCAAGATCAGGAAGCCTTTAACAAAATCCATCCGGAAATTTTGTTGTGCATGCCATTCATGTGAAGACACCTTAGTAGATTGCAATCTATTTGAATGAATACATGTTGTAACAGAGCAAGAGGTCAACACAGACATCTGTTATTTGTTTCTTCAATCTTGTTTTGTTCATT
>CM076570.1:1002060998-1002182664 GCA_034641835.2 Pinus albicaulis
ACCTTAATTTCTCCATGGTAAACGTTGTATTCGCAAGTAAAAGTAACCTTAACGGTTATAAGAACAATAGGAATTAAACCCCGGCACTTGTAGGATATAGCCCTGAGAAATCACCACCATAACCATTCTATTCGATCGCTAGGAATCACCTACAATTGACCAGGGGAGGAGGGTTAGGGTTTGTATAGAATCAACCCCTTTCTTCAGGTAAGAAAACCAGAAAATAGGGTTTTGGTTTCATACTTGGAATTGATAAGGTTAGTTGTGCATCCAAGGATGGTAGCCTTCCATCCTCCCTCACGCCGAACATGAAACGCAAACAAAAGATTGAGTCATGTAAATTCGGTACCCAGACAAGCAATTTGTTGTAATGACTATTAACAATACTAGGGTTTACCTGGGCAACATTTTTGTGAAATCCAATTTGGAACTTCTCGCTCCATGGTCGAGACTGTGAATCAAACGAAGAAGGGAAAACATGTGCACCTGATCTGACACTACAAGAAATCGACACTCGGAATAGAGGAATATCATGCCAAAACAATAAAATCCAAGAAACCAGTGAGTGCAGGGACACGAGGACTATCATACCTAGTAACTGTTGTAGGAGCCTCATCAAAATCAGAAGAAATCACATAGGGTTGCAGAGCTCAGACGGGTAAGAGACGCAAAAAAAAAAAGAGGGCTAGTGTGTCGACAATAGATAGGGTTATGTTACCCTAACCATACTCGGATGAGTGAGGGTCATTCGATCGATAGTAACAACATCTACGATAGATAATGAAACAACTGTGAAGCCACCCAACCAACAATTGTCAGTGGACATCATCGAGAACTTCCAAGCTTACTCCACTGGCCCCCCGTCGGATCAAGACCGACCTCTTGCAACATGAGTAATCAATTACGGCAAGCCACGGGGAGATAATATAATGTTATATAGTCATGTTAAATTATTGCCACAATGTGATGACCAAGTGTAAACAATGTATTATACCGAACTAAGATATGTGATAAGTTAGCTCTATGATATGTTTGTTATCATTATGCATATGTGATAGGTTTAGTATATCATATGATATGTTTGGTATCGTTAGGCATATGTGATAGGTTTAGTATATGATGTGATATGTTCCACATATATATGTAAAAAAATATTTACTGTTTGATAATTAATGTAGTTATGAAGGTGATGTTTCTCTTAACATGTTAGAGACAATTTATTTATCTTTAAAAAATTTATTGCATTTAAAAAACTTTTTACCGACTATTATAACTTCAAATGATGTGTTAGTTGGGGCAACATTGAAACTTTATCTGAAACTTTGAACTTCAGATTGTGAGAGAACATTTTCTTTCTTGCGAAGCAATTATTGTTTTCACTCATTTTTTAAAGTTTTAATTGGATGATAAAATTTTTAGTGAATTGTGATTTTTTATTATTTAAAATATAAATTAAGAGATTTAAAAAATTGTTGAAATATTTAAATATTTAAATTTTTTTAAAAATGATTTGTATAATATAAAATGTTTTTATATAAAAATTTTCACTAGATTATTAATTCGTATTATCTTTTAGATAAAGAGATTTCCACTACTTCATTAATTTTCATTACCTTATAATTGAAATTTTTTCCAATACTTCATTAATTTACATAATCTCTTGACTATAGTGAGTTAGCTCTCACTTAACCCCCAAAAAAATCTCTAAATATACATCTGTGGGTTATTTGGATGCACGCACTTACCATACATTTTGATGATGTTTTATGATTGTTACATATGTGGTTGTTGTGAATGATAATGGTAGGGTACATGATCTTTCATTGCTTAATATTTGGGTTGCTCAATGAAAATGGTTATATATTATATATAATGCAGATACATGTGAATGGAATGGATATAATGTTTTCATATGATATAATAATTTTTTATTTATAAAAAAATTATTTAGACTACGCGTTTTTATGTTAGAAAACTCTAAACTAACGTTTACAATCTGATCGTGATACCCACCATGTGTTAGAAAGATATTGACCAACCATTACACTCTGATCGTGATACCCACCATGTGATGTGAATGAATGAATGATATTTTAATGTCCACGAGACTAAAAATAGTCTATGGGACCACCAACTTCCTTGTTTTTTACCTTCTGCAATTCAATACTTTTCTTACTCAAATTGATGATGAGCTGACCCAACCTTATAACAGTTCCATCACTGAAAAGACAATGCCACGGAATTGATGCTAACATACTACGATAATTGTCCCTGATGTCTTTGAAAGCGTCACATTCCAAAATGAAATGTTTTTTCTGTTCCACTGCCCCAGAAGTGCAAAAAGTGCATACCCTTTCTTCCCAAGCTTCTTTAGGTCTCTTCCACCGTCCCGTTTCACACCGAAGTTGATGTGAGTTAGTTCTTAATTGAGCTATAAGAACCTTTGCCCTCCACGGAATGCTAGCTCCAATGTATTCTTTTTGTTGGTGACCACAAGTGGGGTTGAATTCCTGAACATAATACTTCTTCTTTCTGCCCAACTGTTTTCCCCATATACCCTTACGGAACTTCTCCAGCACAATATTATTTAATTCCTTGCTATTTGTGGGACATGCATTCAAGTAAATATTCCATTTTTGCATCCATTTGTTGTTTTGTCTCATCCATGATTTCTTTCTTTCACTCATACCTTCATTGAAGATAACTTTCAGCCATCTACCTTCTCCCATTTGCTCCATTCTCTTTAGGTACCTTATAAGACACACCATGGCAATTGCTTCAATGGGCGCTGCCCCTGTTTCACTCAACATTATCTCATAGGGAACTGAAATTTTTATTTTGAACTTGCTCATGATCAAGTATTTTTGAATTTTTTCAATTTGTTTCCATTTTGAAACAGAGATGCTACTTGCCCACAATTCACACCCATATAATATCACTGGACAAACTAGGAGTCCAAAAAGTACTTTGATCATGTTCCAATCCCATAACTCTGCCTCTTTACATCTATTTTGAAGTGCATATAATGCTTTCCACCCTCCTAAAATTCTTTTCTTTCTGCAATCCTCCCAATTAAGCTTGTTGTTGAAATCGATCCCAAGGTACTTGTATTCATTTACTTCTTCAAGAATGTTGTCTTGAAAGAAGAAAGTATGCTGGCTTTGCTTCCTTTTATTAGAGAAAATCATTATCTTGGTCTTACTGGTATTGACTTGCATCCCCACTGCTTTACAAAAATGCTCAAGGGAATATCGGTGCGTCTGCAATCCATGGGCCGATTTAGCAACCAACACAAGATCATCGGCATATAGAAGAAGCTTTATCACAAACTCCCCCAATAGAACACCCTCCCCACCTTGCAAATTTAGCCACTCTTCTAGTTTGTCAATATATAAACCAAAAAGGGTAGGGGATAGAGGAAAACCTTGCTTGACTTCAATGTCACTTCTAAAACTTTCTGAAATGCCTACTAAAGTTCTAATCTTGACTTTCACCTCTTCATAAAGCCTATGGACAACAACTCTATATTGTAAAGGAATTTCAAGTTCTTCCATTCTACGCCACAACTTATCTCTAGGGATCGTGTCAAATGCCTTTTTGAAGTCAACAAAGCAACAAAATACTTCTTCTTTACTACCCCAAACCTTTTCAACAATGTGTCTTAGCATGATACCATGATCTACTGTAGAATGCTTCGGCCTAAAACCTGCTTGCCCTTTTGCCCTCTTTTCTTTTACTTCTGCCCACTTATTGATTCTATTTTCTACCATGCCACTGAAAAGCTTTGCAAACAGAGGATTGATCATAATGGTTCTATAGTTGGAAGGATTATTAATGTCTCTGCTTTTAAAAAGGGGAATTGCTAGACTAGTTGTCCAATCCCTTGGGAACCCTTGCTGAATGACATTCTTGAATATTTCCATGATGTGGGGTGCCAAAATGTTCATTCCCCACTTTAGATATTCTACTTGAAGTTCAACCAAGTCCCTTGCCTTCCCTGCTTTCAACTTTTTAATTCCTGCCTCCACCTCCTGTACTGTGAAAAGCTTTGTAGATGTGTTGATCCTGGGAGGAGGCTCAACCTCTACTTCTCTTTCATAAAGTTTCCTTGCATAGTCAAAACACTGATTGGCTGTAATATGATTTTCAATTTGTTTCTTCCTTGGTTGAAGTGCCTGCCAAAAAAGTTTTGGGTTATTCTTGCCTAGATATATCAACTCTTCCTGCCTTGTTTGCATGAACTCATATTTTTTCTTTTTTAAAATCTGCTTATATAACTTTACATTCACCTTCCCTTCTCCTTCCTTTTTCAAGGTTCTCCTTGCCATTTTGCATTCATCATCGAACCATGCATTCACAGGAAAACAATTTGATTTTGATTTCCTATTTTTTGATCTTTTGCACTTCTTAAGCGCACCCTGGATTATATTTGTTAACTCATGGCTGTTGAGGCTTTGGGGACCAGTTTTCTCCTTCTGAATTGATCTCCTCAACATTGTTTTGAAGATAGTGCAATTTGCTTGTGTTAGAAGAATTTTGTCCCTTGATGCCAGTTGTTGAGAACATTGGATTTTCCTCCTATTCTGTCTTTCTTCTAACCAGGATAACTTTATATAAATTGGGTTATGATAGAATTTTAAATCCCAAACATGCTCTCCAATCTTAACTTCAGCGATTCTTTCTATTAGGCTTTGTGACCCAATAACATAGTCAACTACACTTGCCCCATTGTATGTGTTGCAAGTGAAGTTCCCAGACTTTTTCCATCTCTCTAGACCATTGTGATGATGTATAACATTTTTTTGTCGTTTAGGGGCGTGTAAAGTAGATGCTCACGTGATGTGATGTGCTGTGCCATGGGATTCTTTGTCGTTTAGGGGCGTGTAAAGAAGATGCTCATGTGATGTGATGTGCCGTGGGATTCTTTGTCGTTTGTGTAAAGCAGATGTTCATGTGATGTGATGTGCAGTGGGATGAAAAACTCGTTTTACTTTATTGGTATATAAGAATAAGTGTTTTTTCTTGAGATATCACGTGTTTAAAATCAGAGAAAGTTTATATGTATGTTTTTGCAGATTTAGCAGTAAAATAAATATTCAATCAAAAATCTAAATAAATTTTAAAATTTTAAAATTTTATTGTGTGGAAAACAGCCAAAATAACAATAAACTCTGCTTTTGTGTTAATTCCCTAATCAATACCTAAACAGGCTTTCCAGAAATGGTTAAAACCACCACAACAAAAACCAGATTTGGAATCACCATCGAAAAAAAGCAATAGGAAAATCAGAACGGCAAAAAGAAAAAAATACTGTAAATAAAATTGGAATTTATAAAACATAAAAATTAATGTCATTAAATCCTTCCCATGTCAGTACGGCTCACCGGGTTGGAATTTGAACTCCACCTGACCTATAATTTGACGGTTTACACTAAATTACAGAAAGTTTGAAGCATTTCAACGAAGACTGACGTGGACGGTGAACTGGCCTGGTGACGGGTAATTTAACGGTCAAATTTCATCCTACTACTACGAGGCATAGGTTAAAGTCGACGACGGGCTTTACTTTTACGTGAAACTTAGAAGGTAAGTTTTATCCATCTGTTTGAAACTTCATCTGCAATATTGGTCAATAACATATACACATGTTCTTAATAAAAGGTTATACACATTGCATTGTTTTTAATTAGATTTAGCTTCTTGAAAGTTTTCGGAACATAATACAAAGTTTAAACTTGTAAGAAGGAAAAATCTCAATCAAATTTTAGGCAAAGAAAGCATTCCTATTACATTTTAAACAAAATATACCTAAAATATTTAATATTTAAAATTTTCTTTTTTCAATATATATATATATATATATAAAAGTTTTTTAATATTTATAGTTAATTTAGATGTTTCTTTTTTTCAAATTTTTGCTAACTAGAGTTGTGAGCAATTTAGTTTTTGTTGTTCAAATTAAAAATTATGTCTTTACAAAATTTATATCAGTAAATTGAGATGTTAAGTGGATAAATTACTTGCTTAGGCATAAGGACTTGCATAAATTTTTGTGGGTGGTAAGCACTTGTAAGTATACACATTTACAATTTTACTCGTACATAAATGCTAAGGAAAATATAAATAATGGTGAGAAGTAACTAATGGTAAATACAATTATGGTGGAAAGTAACTAATGGCAAATATGTTATTTACTTGACTATCATCTATTTTAAAAGATGATGGTTTTTCTACAAAACTTAAAAATATAAAATTACCACACAAATATCTAAAAAGCATGCATGAATATTGAAACCATATCTATAAGTTATGGTATAAAATATCCTACAGAGTAATTTTCAAAATTAAACATATATGTTACATTTGTTAATGCCAAACTAATAGTAAATCGATTGCTAGAATATTTTCTTAGCAAATGAATATAAAATTTAATATATATATATATATATATATATATATATATATATATATATATATATATATATATATATATATAATTTTTGATGAATTAATATGTAATTATTAAATAAAGTGAAATCTAATAATAATAAGTCTTTTTATGTGTTTCTTTTTGCAAAATTTTCCAAATTATTTTTGGATCTAATTTGTGTAGAATCTAGTAGAGATTCATTGAAGTCACAATTTTTACACGTGAAAATTTCACAATTGAATTGCCATAGAGATTTTTCAAGGTGCTAAATCCATATATGCAGTAAATTAAATAGTTTAAACAACACAAATCAATATTTGGCCACAAATGTTTTCATCAATCCGCCAAAAACTCCAAAAAGTCTCACTTAAAGACAACACCACAAGGTATCATCTTTGATATTAAGTGCAACTTGTAGCATGCTGGAATAGAATTACTTATCTCTTTTTTATTTGATAATCAATTGTAAATTTTCAAACATGTTATGTATAATTTATATGACATGTTAAATTTTAATATATTTTTAACAAGAAGATACAATATATAATCATTAACTTCATAAACTTAGTTGGTGCATTGCATAAGCCAAACAACATGACCATCCACTCATACAAAATTTTCCTAGTTTTGAAGTAAGTCTTCCAGGTATCTTCTTCTTGACCCAAATCTAGTGATATCTTGACTTTAAGTCTAGCTTGGTGAAGTATTTGGCTTGTTGCAACTGATCCAAAAAATTGTCTATTCCAAAAAAGGGTTACATGTTCTTGAGCATAATTTTGTTTAACACCATGTAATCAAAACACATCTTCCAAGTCTCTTTCTTCTTTAGCACAATGATGATGAGCAACACACATGGTGAGGTACTTGGTCGAATTACACCTCATTCCAGTAGTTGTTGCAATTACTTCTTCACCTCACTTGTTCTATAACAAACTGCTTTTACAACCCAATGTTTGGCAATGAGGAGTTCGATGAAAACTGGATCTCGTGATCCACTTCACTCTTCTGAAATATCTCTTTAGGCTCCTAGAAAACACCCCTGTATGCATGTACCAACTCTTCTAGCTTTTTTTTGGTTCCTTAGTACACCCCTCTAGGGATGACTTTGATCTGACAGACTCTTCTACAAATTGATTTCCCTTAAAAGAATTAAAACATATTTCATGCTAGAACTAATCAATTTCTTGGCTTGCTTGATATTTACGAGCAAAAAATTGGGCTTTCCCTTTTGTGTGTTGATGATGAAGGATTTTTTGTTGGAAATGTTGTCATTGATGGAAAAGGAGACAGCATAGAAGCAGAGAGAGAAAAAGAGGCAGCAAGATGTAGAGAGGGTCGAGCAGCAGCAAAAGAAGCAAGGAAGTAAAAGAAGAGGATGTAGAGATAGAGAATACAGAGGCAGAGCCGTGAGATGAAACGGTCGAGCAGCAGAGAAAGGTTGCAAAGAGTACAATGAAACAGAGACAAAGAATACATAGGCAGAGATAGAGAATAACAGAGGCGAAAACAGAGAATAACAGAGACAGAGAATAATAGAGGTGGAACCAGTAAGGGCGCAGAACCAAGAAAGGAACCGTAATTACACAGTGAAAACCTAATGGAGTCGAGTGTTCAACATATGGAAACACCGTATTATAATGGCGAGAACGCAAGAGGAAACAGGAGCGAAAGCGGGAATTCTTTTAATAAGAGTTAAAATTTGATGAAGCAGAACCATGTGCTAGACGGGACCCTGAGCAAAATGTGAAACCAGAGTTTTGGAAACCAGTAGTATCGTGTGCGTTTGGCAGCGGTAAGTGGATTTCTCTTTTTGAACGCGATCTATGTCGCTGATGGACACGTGTCTTTGGGTGGTATTTGGACACCACTTACATCGCATAATTTTTGTGCGCTAACCTTCGGCCCAAAGAAAAACGCGATATTGCGCGTCATCCATCGGATGGGGGTCCAAAGCTCAGTTGGTGCGTGAGAGCAAATTGACCGTCCGATCAAAGGAGAAGTTGTGGGGAATAGAACCAAGGCTGTGGGACCTACATTCATAGCTAAGGGGCCAAGTATTATACAAATTCCTATGTATTATGTGTATTATGAAAGTTAATAAACAGACAGAAGGTAAGTAACAGAGCATCGTGGACCCGAAGGCTATTTTAATTCATAGTTGTAGTAATAAGTCTGAAAGGTCTTTCATACGCATCGAGGGTTATATAAATTGTATTGTGAGTGTAAAGGGATACTGTGGGCTCAATTATAGTTACATGAAGTTTTGAGTGTAATATATGGCCTAAAGGTAAGCTACATGCTCGTGAAGTACCACATGTAGACTTGGTTTCATAACCAAGTCGAACGTTATTATAATATAATGGTATTGTTTTTATAAGACATTGGATATTGATCCAAAGGCTTTGAAATATGTTGTGGGCCAGACCTTTATGTGTAACGAACCATATGGTTATTTGGGGGTTCAATAAAGTGCAGCGGGCCAGCATAATATCTGGGCATGAAGTAAAGTCGTAACATGCGCTGAACGAGAGATGTGGGCCCAAGAGAAAGATAGGAAATTGTATGTAATGCGATGGCTATTTGATAGCCAAATGTTAATATGTTACATGGCTAAGTCTATGCTGTGACCGGAAGCATTAAACAAACTATGGAGCCGGAGAGGTTATATAAATATATATATTAGTGTTGGGTTTAAGTCTGAGTCAAAGACTTAATATAAGTTGACGGAGGATATTATATGTGTAGTGTGGGACCCCCTACATAAAATTTCGAGAATCTTAACCCAAGCTGAAGGATACATAAAAGCGGAAGCGGAAAAGTATATATATATGTGTAGCGCTTTATATACAAGGGACCAAGGTTACAATATAAAGCATATGGATTATATTCCTGTGTGCGAGATTAAAAGATCAAAAGGCTCTATTGTTCGGGTTTAAAAAAACAAAGTACTATAAGGTGGGACCCTCACGAATCGCATCGGAGAAAATTATGGTAGTGGAACATGCTAATAAAAGTTCTGATGGCGATTGCGGACTCGATACATTATAAACCGTGATTCTTATTTGTTTGAGTTCCGTCTTAAGTGCATCAGAGCGATTCATCGCATCGGAAGTAAAAGTGCGATTGAACAAACTGTTGAATATTGCGATCGCGATGGTGCGATCCAATCGCAACCGTCAAATCATTGAAGATCGCAACCGTTGGATCTAAAGAAAGTCAGAGTGGGGTCTACAGTGACCCATCGCATCGGTGGAGATTTAAACACATAAATTTAAGATTTTCCTTTGTTAAAACCCTTCGACGGGTAAAAGAAATTGTAACACAGAACATTGAAATGCCAAAACATTGTATGGTGGGGCCTTTGCTAATCACATCGGAGAATTCCAATCGCATCGGCGCATTGAAGTGAAGTGAACAGTGAACCATCGCATCGGAGTAAAGTAGAACATCAGAACATACCATTGAAAGTTCCAATTGCGATCAATCGCATCGGAACCATCGCAAGAGGTGTAATCGCATTGGAGCTTAAGAAAATATCGATTAGTTGAACAGAAAAGGCTTTTTATATATTAAAAGGGTCCATTATGATTATATCACCGAGAGGCATTTGCGTTATATTGAAAGGGTATTTTATGTGTTAAAAACGCGTTTATTATTACACCGAGAGTTGAATTGCGTTATACAAAAAGCGCAGTTACATATATGCAGCAGTTACACCACGACAGTGAACAGGAGAGCAAGCAGAGCCGAAAAAGACAGAGACTGTCATAGAAAAGAAAAACACATGGGGATCCAAAACTAAATGGGTTGACTTGTAATCCATATTGTAACTGAATGTAAACGTTTTTTTATTGGTTTATATTGTTTTTGATGCACTGGCAAGTCTCCATATGAAACAAAACTCCACTGTAAAACTGAAAGTTGTACAAATTGCTGTAGTTTTTTGAATGAGCTGGATAAAGAAGTGAGGAGGCAGAAGGCGAAGAGTCAGGGCTATTCACTTTGAATTCCCTGTGGAATACGAACAGTTATGAGGCAAATTGTATAAAGGATGTCACAGTAATATGCAGAGAGAGGTTAGAGAATGCAGAGTATGAAGAATTGAGGCAGAGAAGAAAAGGAAAAAGGAGGAGCAGAAAGAGATGCTACAGAACAGAGCTGATATCTAAGGTAAATCAGTAAATATTTTTCTTTTGATAGAATGAGGAAGTTGGAGCTTCCCTATCAAGTTGAAGCTTGATAGATGTCAGTTGTAGCTGACTGAGGTTGGAGCCTCCTGTAGGTTGGCGACTGCAGAAAATCAGTGGTGAGAGGGAGTTGGAGCTTGCCTTTGCATCACAACAATAATAAGATGTGTTTTTCTCCCTTTATGGGTTTCCACTTATATCTGTTGTCTCTGTGTGTGTTGCCTATGTGTTGATATGTTCTATCCAATCTGCTTAATGCTTGCTGCTCTCATAATAAGTTTGGTATCACATTATCTTAATACTTGCTACTACATATTAAGAATGTTCACACATTAAGTTGGTTATAAAATTAAGTTGTAAATAAGCTTGATGAAAAGTTTTAAAAAGCTCATGTATGTGTTAAACTGATTCACCCCCCCCCCTCTCAGTTTAACTAAGGATTCAACAATTGGTATCAGATCAGGTTCCTTTTGTACCAATTTAACAACTGAAAGGAGATCCTAGGTCCCCAGGATGGCTATTCAAGAAGGAAGCTCAACCAATAAAGCCCCTTTTTTCACCGGTGCTAATTATGCCTTTTGGAAAATCAGAATGAGAGCATACATAATGTCTCTAGGAATAGAAGTTTGGGTTGTTGTGGAATTTGGATATGCCCTAAAGGCAACTGACTCGGAGAAAGAAGCTAAACAAGATTTTGTTGCTAATGCAAATGCCATGAATGCAATCTTAAATGGACTATGTGAGGTAGAATTTATCAAAGTAATGCATAGCAAGACTGCCAAAGAGATGCGGGACACTCTAGAGAACATCCATGAGGGAGACAAGAAGGTGAAGACTGCCAAACTTCAAGTCTATAGAGCCCAATTTGAAAATTTAAAAATGAATGATGATGAAGACATTTCCAGCTTCTTTTTAAGGGTTGTATAAATAGTAAATAACATGAAAGCTCTAGGGGAAACCATAAAAGAAGTTGTAATTGTTCAAAAGATTCTGAGATCTCTTCCACCCAGCTTTAACCCCAAGGTGTCTGCCATAGAAGAAACAGCTGATTGGGAAACCTTGACCATGAATCAGTTACTTGGAAATATAACAGCCTATGAGATGAGACTCCCACAGAAGAAGCCAAATGTGAGGGAGGTAGCCTTTAAGACAAAGAAGAAGAAAGAAGAAAAGGAAGATATATGCTCTTGCTCTGATGAAGAAGAGGCCAAATTTGTCAAGAAACTGGATAGAGGCTTAGGTAGATATAAAGGTAAACTTCCATTCAAATGCTTTAACTGTGGAAGAGTTGGACACTATGCTGCTAAGTGTCCTCATAAAAAAACAAGGAATCAGGCTCAAGAATCAGAGAAAACTATATCAAAGAACTGGCAGAAAGGAAAGAAATTCAATAGAAAATATTTCTATGCTCAACAAGACATCAGTGCATCTAAAGACTCAGATGAACCCTCAAGTGAAGAAGGAACCTTTGATTTTATGTTGATGGCCATAGAAGAACTTGAGGGACTCCTTCTAGAAGATGAAGAAGAAGGTGAAGTTGATCTTGAGGGGGAGCTAAGAAGTGCCCTCGAGGAGATTGACAGACTCAAACTGAAGTCTAGAAAACAGAAAGAAATTCTCCTCAAGTATGTAAGAGAAGAACAAAATTTAGAAGTCCTCATTTAGCTGAAAGTAGAGCTTGAAGAAGCCAAGAAGGTAGAAGACATGTTACTTAAGCAAATTAAGGATAAAACTCAGGAACAAGAAAAGTTGGAAGAAGAAGTAGTATGCCTGAGGAAGAAATTATAAAATGCCCAAAGGAAACTGTCAATAAATTCTTCTCAAATGACAAGCTCTGGTAAGTTGAATGAAATTCTGGATGCTCAAATATCTCCTCTGATAAAAACTGGGATAGGCTATGAAGGAGAATCAAGTAAAGGCAAATAAAAGGAAAACAAAAATATTATTTTTGTAAAAGCAAATAAGGATAATGAAGCAGCTCAAATGATTCCTACAAAAGAAGAAACATGCAATGAAGGAGACAGAAATAAGAAGGAACCTCTAATAACAAAGAATGAAATAAATACTCAGCCAACAGAAAAAGGCTCCTATTCCCCTGAGTATGTCAAATTTGGAAGCCATCAAAGGAGATTCTTCCCTCCTATGAAAAATGCCACCTGCTATGCCTGCCACAAGCTGGGACATATTGCTGCATACTGTCATACAAGGAGGATTGACTCAAACCAGCAAAGGATGCAAACAGTGAAGAGACTGTCTCAAGCAAACAAATGGAGAAGACAACCTCTCATCAGGTATGCAAATTGTTTTTTATGGATACTGTTTTTATTGTAAGAAATTTGGCCATAAAATCATTGAATGCAGAAAATATGGACAAAGATTGATGTTCAAAACCTCAAGGAGGTTTATAAATCATGGAGAGTTTACTCATACTCATAATCTTGCTAAAAATATGATTAAATGTTGTGTATGCAATAAAATTGGACATATGCCTTCCAAATGTCCTCTCAGAGAATGTGGGCCATCATCTCATAAAAGGTACCAAACAAAAGGTTACATGCAGTGGAAAAAGAAGGTGAATAAATGTGATCTGGCTCTAACAGCTCAAGACCTAAAAAGCCAATGGTATTTGGACAGTGGTTGCTCAAAGCATATGACTGGAGATAGAAGCAAGTTTATAACCTTTGATGAAAAGAAATATGGAAATGTTACTTTTGGTAATGATAAAGCAGGAAAAATCAAAGGAAAAGGTTCAATCAGCCTAGATAATGGCAAAGGAAAGGCCCAAGATGTACTATTTGTGGATGGGCTGAAAGAAAATTTGCTGAGTGTCAGCCAAATGTGTGATAGAGGTTGTGAAGTTATTTTTAGAGCACAAGACTGTGAATTCAGATCAAGCACCACAGGGAAGACTCTGATCAAAGGTGTTCGAACCAAGAGTGATGTCTACATAGTGAAAGAAGAGAATGAATCATGCCACCTTAGCAAACTTGAGGAGTCATGGTTATGGCATAGGAGATTGGGACATCTTAACTTTGACCATATCATCAAACTGAGTAAGAAGAAAGCAGTGCGAGATATGCCAGCAATAAAAGGCCTTCAAATACCATATGCAAATCTTGCCAATTGGGCAAACAAACCCAGACATCCTTTAAGACCAAAGATGAGCTATCAACAAGTAGGCCACTTCAGCTTGTACACATGGACTTGTGTGGACCTTCAAGAACTAAAACACCAAGTGGAGAATCCTACTTCATGCTGATAATAGATGATTTCTCAAGAATGACATGGGTTGCATTTCTCAAATATAAATCGAAAGCACTTGAGAAATTCAAAATATTCAAGGCACTGGCAGAAAATCAAACAGGATGCAAGCTAAAGAGCATCAGATCAGACATAGGAGGTGAATTCACAGACTATGACTTTGCAGACCTATGCAATGAACATGGGATAAAACAACAGTTTACTATTGCAGGGACACCTCAACATAATGGAGTGGCAAAGAGACAAAATAGGTCTGTACAACAAATTTCCAGAGCCATGATGCAAGAAAGTAACATTCCCCAAACCTTCTGGGCAGAAGCAGTACACACAGCTGTGCATATTCTCAACAAAGCTCATTTAAGACCAAACAGTGACAAGACTCCTTATGAACTATGGCATGGTAAACTAGCATCAATCAAGCACTTTAGAGTCTTTGGAAGCAAGTGTTACATAAAGAATAATGATGAAAATCTGGGGAAATTTGATGCAAGATAAGATGAAGTAATATTTTTAGGATATGCATCTAAGAGTAAAGGTTACAGGTGCTACAACAAGACTCTTCAAAAAATTGTAGAAAGCATTGATGTAATATTTGATGAAGAAATAACAAACAAGACAAGAAGTATAGACTGCAGCAATCCTCCAGAAGATCATGAAGAAGAGATTCGAGATGATGATGAAACAAGCAAGACAACAGAAGATGCTGAACTGAGCTCAAAAGCCCCCTCAAGATACACTCAAAAGAACCATCCAGAAGATCAAATCATTGGGGACAAGAGTGTAGGAGTCCAAACAAGAAGCAGCTAACTGAACAGACAGAAGAAGTATACCTAGCTATGTTATCACAAATAGAGCCAAAGAAGTTTGAAGAAGCCAGCAAGGACAAGTATTGGGTTCATGCTATAAATGAAGAATTGGACCAAATTGAGAAGAACAATGCCTAAGAATTAGTTCCAAGACCCACTGAGAAAAATGTCATAGGCTCAAAATGGGTATTCAAGAATTAAATGAATGAACAAGGACAAGTAATCAGAAATAAAGCCAGACTTGTCTGTAAGGGATATTCAAAAATTGAGGGTCTTGATTATGATGAAACATTTTCCCCTGTAGCCAGAATGGAAGCCATCAGAATGTTTTTGGCCTTTGCATGCTACCATGACTTCAAGGTATATCAAATGGATGTGAAATCTGCCTTCCTGAATGGAGATCTAGAAGAAGAAGTCTACATGGAACAACCTGAAGGATTCTCATTAACAGAAAAAGAAGACTATGTGTGCAGACTAAAGAAGGCTCTATATGGGCTGAAACAAGCTCCTCGTGCTTGGTATTCAAGGCTGGATAAGTACTTGCAGAAACAAGGCTTTAAGAGAGGAGGAGTAGACAACAATCTATACATAAAAGCCCATGAAAATGAACTTCTGATTGTTGTAGTATATGTTGATGACATCATGTTTGGAAGCAAAAAAGACAAGTTAGCAAAAGGATTTGCTGAAGAAATGAAATCAGAGTTTGAGATGTCTATGATTAGAGAGCTCACCTTCTACTTAGGACTTCAAATTTAGCAAAAGAACACAGGCACATTCATCTCACAAGAAAAATACTTAAAAGAGATGTTGAAAAAGTTCAAAATGGAAGACTGCAAACCTGTGTCAACACGCATGATCACTGGATGCAAGCTATGTGCTGATCATGGATCTGTTGATATAGATCAAAGAATTTACAGATCCATGATAGGAAGTCTGCTATACCTAACAACATCTAGATCAGAAATTATGTTGGCAGTAGGACTTGTGGCTAGATAGCAAGCAACACCAAAACAAAATCACCTTCTATAAGTCAAAATAATATTTAGATATCTACAAGGAAATGTACAATATGGGCTATGGTATCCAAAAGGCAAGAGCTTCACCTTGACAGCATATACAGATGCAGATTGGGCCAGCTGTGTGGATGACAGGAAAAGCACAAGTGGAGGTGCATTCTACTTGGGAAAAAGTCTGGTGGCATGGCTAAGAAAGAAACAAACATCTATCTCTCTATCTACAGCAGAAGCAGAATACATAGCAGCAGCAGCATGTTGCACACAAGTCATGTGGATGAAACAAACCCTCCAAGACATGAAGGTAAGCATTGATGAACCTATCTCTATCAAATGTGATAATACAAGTGCAATAAGTATATCAAAAAATCTTGTACTTCATTCAAAAACTAAACACATCCTAATCAAGTACCATTTCCTAAGAGAACAAGTAGCACAAAAGGTAGTGAAGTTGGAATATGTGCCAACAAAAGAACAAGCATCAAATATATTCACAAAACCTCTTGCTAGAGAGCCATTCGAATATCTGAGAGACAAACTAGGGGTAGTGTCTTCAGATACTACTCTCTGACAGAAAAGAAGACATCATTCCAGGGGGAGAACAGAAAAGAAGACATCATTCCAGGGGGAGATCAGTCAACAAAGGAAGTCACAGAAGAGCCAGAGCAACTAAGCAGGGCATGAAATAGGTCCTCAAGATCAGAGTAACATGGACGAGATTTAAAAGCACACTGGGAAATGAGAAACCCTTTGCCATTAATGTCAAAGGGGGAGGAAAAGAAAGTAACAGAAAGGGTCCTAAAAGGAAAGCAGAGGAAGTGTATTGCCATCAATGCCAAAGGGGGAGACTGTTGGAAATGTTGTCATTGATGGCAAAGGAGATGGAAAAGGAGACAACATAGAAGTAGAGAGATAAAAAGAGGCAGCAAGATGTAGAGAGGGTCGAGCAGCAGCAAAAGAAGCAAGGCAGTAAAAGAAGAGGATGTAGAGACAGAGAAAACAGAGGTAGAGCCGTGAGATGAAACGGTTGAGCAGCAGAGAAAGGTTGCAGAGAGTACAGTGAAATAGAGACAGAGAATACAGAGGCAGAGATAGAGAATAACAGAGGCGGAGACAGAGAATAACATAGATAGAGAATAACAGAGGTGGAACCAGTAAGGGCGCAAAACCAAGAAAGGAACTGTAATTACATAGTGAAAACCTAATGGAGTCGGGCATTCAACATATGGAAACATCGTATTATAATGGTGAGAACGCAAGAGGAAACAGGAGCGAAAGCGGGAATTCTTTTAATAAGAGTTAAAATTTGATGAAGCGGAACCATGTGCTAGACGGAACCTTGAGCAAACAGTGAAACCAGAGTTTTGGAAACCAGCAGTATCGCGTGCGTTTGGGAGCGGTAAGTGGAATTATCTTTTTGAACGCGATCTATGTCGCTGATGGACACGTGTCTTTGGGTGGTATTTGGATACCACTTACATTGCGTAATTTTTGTGCGCTAACCTTCGGCCCAAAGAAAAACACGATATTGCGCGTCATCCGTCGGATGGGGGTCCAAAGCTCAGTTGGTGCGCGAGAGCAGATTGACCGTCTGATCAAAGGAGAAGTTGCGGGGAAGAGAACCAAGGCTGTGGGACCTACAATCATAGCTGAGGGGCCAAGTATTATATGAAGTCCTGTGTATTATGTGTATTATGAAAGTTAATAAACATGCGGAAGGTAAGTAACAAAGCATTGTGGGCCCGAAGGCTATTTTAATTCATAGTTGTAGTAATAAGTCTGAAAGGTCTTTCATACGCGTCGGGGGTTATATAAACTATATTGTGAGTGCAAAGGGATACTGTGGGCCCAAGTATAGTTACATGAAGTTTTGAGTGTAATATATGGCCTAAAGGTAAGCTACATGCCCATGAAGTACCACATGTAGACTTGGTTTCATAACCAAGTCGAACGTTATTATAATATAATGGTATTGTTTTTATAAGACGTTGGATATTGATCCAAAGGCTTTGAAATATGTTGTGGGCCAGACCTTTATGTGTAACGAACCATATGGTTATTTTGGGGTTCAATAAAGTGCAGCGGGCCAGCATAATATCTGGGCGTGAAGTAAAGTCGTGACATGCGCTGAATGAGAGATGTGGGCCCAAGAGAAAGATAGGAAATTGTATGTAATGTGATGGCTGTTTGATAGCCAAATGTTAATATGTTACATGGCTAAGTCTATGCTGTGAGCGGAAGCATTAAACAAACTATGGAGCCAGAGAGGTTATATAAATATATATATTAGTGCTGGGTTTAAGTCTGAATCAAAGACTTAATATAAGTTGACGAAGGATATTATATGTGTAGTGTGGGACCCCCTACATAAAATTCTGAGAATCTTAACCCAAGCTGAAGGATACATAAAAGCGGAAGCGGCAAAGTATATATATGTGTAGCTTATTATATACAAGGGACCAAGGTTACAATATAAAGCACATGGATTATATTCCTGTGCGCGAGATTAAAAGATCAAAAGGCTCTATTGTTCGGGTTTAAAACAAACAAAGTACTATAAGGTGGGACCCTCACGTATCGCATTGGAGAAAATTATGGCAGTGGAACATGTTAATAAAAGTTCTGATGGAGATTGCGGACCCGATACATTATAAACCATGATTCTTATTTGTTTGAGTTCCATCTTAAGTGCGTCGGAGCGATTCATCGCATCGGAAGTAAAAGTGCGATTGAACAAACTGTTGAATATTGCGATCGCGATGGTGCGATCCAATCGCAACCGTCAAATCATTGAAGATCGCAACCGTTGGATCTAAAGAAAGTTAGAGTGGGGTCTATAGTGACCCATCGCATCGGTGGAGATTTAAACACATAAATTTAATATTTTCCTTTGTTAAAACCCTTCGGCGGGTAAAAGAAATTGTAACACAGAACATTGAAATGCCGAAACATTGTATGGTGGGGCCTTTGCTAATCGCATCGGAGAATTCCAATCGCATCGGCGCATTGAAGTGAAGTGAACAATGAACCATTGCATCGGAGTAAAGCAGAACATCAGAACATACCATTGAAAGTTCCGATTGCGATCAATCGCATCGGAACCATCGCAAGAGGTGTAATCGCATCGAAGCTTAAGAAAATATCGATTAGTTGAACAGAAAAGGCTTTTTATATATTAAAAGGGTCCATTATGATTATATCACCGTGAGGAATTTGCGTTATATTGAAAGGGTATTTTATGTGTTAAAAACGCGTTTATTATTACACCGAGAGTTGAATTGCGTTATACAAAAAGCGCAGTTACATATATGCAGCAGTTACACCACGGCAGTGAACAGGAGAGCAAGCAGAGCCGAAAAAGACAGAGACAGTCACAGAAAAGACAAACACATGGGGATCCAAAACTAAATAGGTTGACTTGTAATCCATATTGTAACTGAATGTAAACGTTTTTTTATTGGTTTATATTGTTTGTGATGCACTGGCAAGTCTCCATAGGAAACAAAACTCCACTATAAAAATGAAAGTTGTACAAATTGCTGTAGTTTTTTGAATGAGCTGGATAAAGAAGTGAGGAGGCAGAAGGCGAAGAGTCAGGGCTATTCACTTTGAATTCCCTGTGGAATACGAACAGTTATGAGGCAAACTGTATAAAGGATGTCACAGTAATATGCAGAGAGAGGTTAGAGAATGCAGAGTATGAAGAATTGAGGTAGAGAAGAAAAGGAAAAAGGAGGAGTAGAAAGAGATGCTACATAACAGAGCTGATATCTAAGGTAAATCATCAAATATTTTTCTTTTGATAGAATGAGGAAGTTGGAGCTTCCCTATCAAGTTGAAGCTTGATAGATGTCAGTTGTAGCTGACTGAGGTTGGAGCCTCCTGTAGGTTGGTGCCTGCATAAAATCAGTGGTGAGAGGGAGTTGGAGCTTGCCTTTGCATCACAACAATAATAAGATGTGGTTTTCTCCCTTTATGGGTTTCCACTTATATCTGCTGTCTCTGTGTGTGTTGCCTATGTGTTGATATGTTCTATCCAATCTGCTTAATGCTTGATGCTCTCATAATAAGTTTGGTATCACATTATCTTAATAGTTGCTGCTACATATTAAGACTGTTCACACATTAAGTTGGTTATAAAATTAAGTTGTAAATAAGCTTGATGAAATTTTTTAAAAAGCTCATGTATGTGTTAAATTGATTCACCTCCCCCCCCTCTCAGTTTAACTAAGGATTCAACATTTTTCATCCTTGATGAGGGAGTATTGGATGGTTCTTTGCATTAATATTGCATCCCACATGTACATATAGGGACTTCCAAACACCACTCCACCTACATCAAGGGGAACTACATCTAGTTTTACTTCATCAATAAATTTAACATTGATAACAAATATTATTTCACATTGTTTGGTTACTTTTATTTCCAAATCCTTATATACCCATCCCAATGGATATGAGATTGGATGATCACAAACTTCTAATCCCATTTTTTTGACTAAATCTATTGTAGTAAGATTCGCTTGTGATCGTGAGTGGAAAAGAGCATCAATTTTTGTCTTCTTGACTTGTATCTTTATATGGAAATGTATGATCACTTCCTTTTCTTCCAATTGCTAAAGGAAACTCAAATTCACTCCCTTCTACATTGATGTACATACAATATTATCATTCATGTATGAGTTGTTTTCTACCTAGTTCTTGAATTAATGTTCACGAGAATTTTCTTCTTAGCATCTTTCTTTTTGTTCTTTGGGTTGAGCTCTAGATGCAACTTCCAACACCTCTCCTCTATATGGCTATAAATGTTAGAGTGGTTGTAGTGGTTGTTTGGATCTTTACATTGGTGTTTTGTGGTTGTTGTATTTTTTTAATTTTCCCCAAGTTTCATTTCTTCTTCCCCTCATTGGAAGCTTCTTGGTGCTCCTTCTACTTTGAACCACTTAATTTCCCTTTCTTCTAGCCTATTTTCTCCAGGTACTTTACTTATACACAAGCCTTTTCCACCGATATGGGTTTAAACAACATCACTTGCTTTTACATATGGCTCTGTAGACCCCCTAGATACTTGAGGTGTACATATGGGTTCTTTGGAGAGATACCCAACATTATGGTAATGTTTCTAATTTTTTTTGTGTACTACTATACATTCGACCCCTATTTTTGCTTAAATTAATGCCAATATATCCACTATTGCTCTACATAAACCATGGGGTAAATATTTGACTTTATGAGAGTTCTAAAATACTCCCACTTAATCACTAAAGGATCTCCCTCCATCCTCAAGGTGTCCTATGGATTTCCCACTAGGTCAGTGCATGGGCCTCTAATTTTAGCCGAGCAAATGAAATCATATGTTCCTCCTCTATATGATGAGAACTAAATAGACTTATAAATATTGCAACCAGTGATTTAAATTTAGAGCATCAATCTAACCTTGATATGGCTTGACGTCAACCTTTGCTTCCATCTTGAATAGGGACTAATAATGATTTGAAACACTTGAACAAGGTTGATCCTTTTCAAGTTATTTCTTAAGTTCCCTCTTTATTTATTCTTGATTGACCGATTTCCCCTCCAATCCAACCTCCATGTTAGAAATTATATCATCTTTGAATATCTTGAGCTTATTGGTCAAGGACACCATGCAGAGGCTCACATTATGATATATATCCGTGACCTGTTCTTCCAATCATGTAAAACTCTCATATGTAGGATATTCAAGGTTATTAATAGTTTTGTTGGCCATGGATGGGTTTTTATAATTTTTGGCCTAACATATTTAGATACCTTTTGTTAGCCACCTATAAATTCTAAACAAGTGGCTAAATTTGTCATCAAGCCTTCAAGTGATAAATCCCCTTGAAAATCTATCATCCTTGAAGTCTTTTATTTTTCCTATCCTGGAGGTTCATTTTCACTATTGTTTCCATCTTAAACCATGCTGATTCACCAAAGAAAGTTGTTCCAAAGGCCTCTGAAACTACCTGTTTTCACTTATTTCCCCCATTTTCATAAAGCCTTCTTTTCATCTTTTAACCCTCCATTTATCTTCTGAAAAAGCCTTAAACCCTTTAAACCTTCAAAGATTCATCTACAGGTTTAAAAAACCTTTACTTTTCTCTCTACCGAAAGCCAAAAAACCCTCAAAAATCCCTTCAAAAGGCCTTAAAGCAGTCCTTTTAACTTTTGGGTTATTAGCCCCTGAGGTCCTATAGCTTTAGCCCTTTTCCTCACATAACCTCACCCCCGCGACCAGGTGCTAAGCCCTCATCGCTCATCGAAATCAGAGTTTCCTCTTCCTCGACTTCCCTTTACTTTTCTAATATTCCGATGCGATAAGCACCTTTTCTTCCACCTTCATTCCTTCCACTTTCCACAAAACCATGTTTTGCCTTATAATTAGCCCCTGCCATTGCAATCGCAAAAAGTTGTTCCCTTTGTTCTTTTCCTTTTTTCCCTCGACCATGCGATGTAACCCTGGCCGTTTATCTGAGAATATCTACGTCCATCGCATCACCTAGTCCTTCGACCTCTGCCCACTACACGACAAACATCACATGTCACCACCTGGCCCACCAGTTTCTTTGCCCTGCATCTCTGTGCCTATCACGTGCAACCCGCACCGTCTGATCTGACACCCCAGATCTAATGGTCGCTATCCAAAATCGCAAAATATCTACACCCGAGGTTTAACGCTCTGAAATTTTGTGAAATGGGTGGTTTTCCGCCATACCGCTACCCTCCGCAACGTCGCTCCCAATTTAATCCTAACCGTCGATCTCTGAGATCGCACGGTCCATGTTATATCGAAAACTCATTAATTTTCTCTCCATCTCTCTCCCAAAACGCTCACCAAGAGATCTCCACCGTATATCGTCATGATCTAACGATCCACGTCCCTTATCGCACCCAAACCTCCATTGGACCTGGTTAGCTGCTCTGCCAGGGTTTTCTTCCCGTTTTTTCACTGAAATCACCTCCTCCTCACTACTCCTCCGCCACCCCAGCTAATCCTTCTGTAAGCAGTCTAAACCAAGCCCGCAGGATTTCATAACATGTTTTAGTGTGTTTGCAGGTTTTCACAGCCGACGAAGCATGAAATTTCTCCACAGTCACGAGAGGTGACACAGAGGCTCATATAACAATTTCGGGCCAAGAATCAACGTCAAGGGAACCATGACAAAGGGTGAATTTCATGACAGTCGATGGGTCATAGATATAAACCCTCAGTAAACCCTCCAGCTTAACGAAGCCCGCCACTTGTACACAGAACACTCAGAAATGATGAAGATCACATATCCAGTGGCGGAAAACAAAGACATAGAAGATTAATAAACCCTCGAGAGCATTAGTGCAGAAACAATTCGAACAATCAGCAAGGATAAAGCATAAATAAAGCTAAAACAGGTTGAAGTACAAAGGGACAGAGCAGTTACTGGTGTAGAATGTTGATTGACACAGACGTGGCCCATCTCCATGCACAAAAGCCTGCCAAGTAGTTATTACACCAAAGAAACTACTACAAGCTGTCAGAAGAAGTTATTTAGGAATATGGGAGTCCTCAAAGCCCATTCTTCCACTTAACTCACACCAGAGGAGATAACAGTGCCACTGCAGATAGTATTTCCTCCCAAAGGACACTCTGTGGGGTGATTTCTATCATGTCAAAGGGCCCTCAGCAAGCAACGAGGTCACTAATTCTGTCTAGGATTTAATGTTATGTTTATGACACAGAATGGAGCATTTGAATGCCCTCTCCTATCTCTGATGATCATTAAACCTTCTTCACCTACTTTTCCCCATTTTCTCTATAAAGACTCTTGGAAGTTTTATTGTAAAAGGTTGGCATTTGATGATTTCTAAGTAATACATAGATTGCTGCTTTGAAGAAGCATTGGTGTTCTGAAGGAACGTGGAAGTCTTTGTTTTTCTATTGATGAAGGAGGCTGGACCATTGGATCCCTGAGCCTGGTTTTGGTGAATTAATCTCTTATTGTTAATGTTGTCTCTCGGTTATCACTTTATTCCATTATGCTCTGACTTACAGTAGGATAAAAAGTTTAGGCAGAGAAATGTATCTTAGAAGCACCTCTGACCTGTTTATCCTTCACCGTTTATATGTTTTCTAATACTGAACATGACAAGGTAGTCTAATAGCTCTCTTGAATATTCAGTTTGTTTTATTTTAGAAATGGTTAATTCATTTGTGCTAAGGATTGTTTAGGCGTTCCCTCTTTCTTTACCTCTGAATATTGTATCTGAAATCTCCCTTTAATTATTAATGCTTGCAGTTTGACAGAGAGGTTTGTTTCAATCATACCCTATGTTTCTTACTGTAATTATGTTGAAGGTCCCTATAATTACAATCCTAGATGTCTAAGGTGTTCCCTCTTCTTTGAATGCAATTGTATGTCTTTGTTGATCAAGCTCTCAACAGTGAACTTATAGGAGGAAATAGGGTGTTCCCCGAATCCTATAATTCATTTAGAAGGTTTTAGTATGCATTTCTCCTCTTCTTTGGGTGTTTATATTAATTAAGCCCATAACAGTGAGCTTACTAGAGGAAATAGGGCGTTCCCCGAATCCTTTAAGTCATTGTGAAAGGGTTTAGTTTGCTTTTCACTCTTAGTCCTTAGTGTTCATCTCATTTCACCTATATTATTCAAAAGATCCTTGACCGAGTTAGATTTTCCCTCTGGTTTCCTTTCCTTCTCAATAAAAACTATTTGGAATTTCACATGACTCCATTGCCCAATGGCTTGTAGATTCCCATGCTCTATCTATACTGCATGAAACATACTTGTCCAACCAAACAAAACAAACAACCCTACACCTCATAACTAGCCTAAAATCAACTTCTAAACCATTCAAGACATATCCTTATAAACATATTGAGAGATCCCTCTCTGAGACTAGGAGGGCTAGATCTTAGAGCTCTAAAGCTTGGTTTGTATGTTTCCTTGTCACTTGGCATGCCAATCTGCCAAATCACAGGACCCCGACATAATGGCGATCACGGTGGGACCTCTTAGTATATAGTCACATAAATACCTCTAAAAACTCATTAGACCCTTGGTAAATCAAAGAATATCCAATGAATCTGCCACCTCATCGCCACACCAACATAATGGCGATCATGGTGGGACCAAAATCTGAGTAGACTGTTATTTTAGACATCCTTAAGAACTCATAAAACCCACATCCTCAAATTGGTAGTTAATTACTGATGGTGGACAACAACCTATCTTAAAAATTTTTGAAATCATCCACTTGGCGACTCGACAACCCCTAAAATACCAAAAGGCTCCACTGGTGATCAGTAGGCCTGTTGATTACCTCTGGTTTTCACAAAGACTCCACTGGGGTAGCCCACACTACCATTAAACATCGTGCACACCCATGATTAGGAAACTTATAGGATTACGTTTTCCTTGTTAAAGACTAGTTTGCCTCTAAAGATTGTCATATCTGGCTAACTTCTCTTTTCTGTCGGTCTAAAATCAACATAGTGGCCTCTCCACATCCCTACATAGCAAAGACCAAATTAGTTCACTAATAGAAGACTCTGAACAATTTGAAAAAATGCAGTCAAATTTCATAACAGAGTTGTGTTGTGAAATATCAAGTGAATTGGCAGAACTTGAATGTGAGGACCTTCCAAAGGTTGTCCTTCTCAGCTCAAAATTCAATGCTAAACCTGAGCTTAAGAAAACTTTCCTAGACTTGGTGGTTGAAAGGTATGAAACCGAGATTGAAATATTGAATTCACAAGAACAATAATACCAATTCAGGGACCCTAGAGCATTTTTGGAAAGTCTCCCTCCCCCTAAGAAAGAAGAAATTTCACTGCCTTTTGATGTGCAGGAAAAGGATGATCGTGCTTTCAAGAGCCACACTGAAGATGCATAGTGAACCAAGCTGTCAAGGATGCAGATAGCCTACCAGTCATGGAAGTCCTAAAAAAAGAAAGTTTATATCATGTTTTTGTTGATCTTATGGCAGAATATATGGAGGCCCTGATTGGCTCAAGTTCCCAAGAATTGACCCTTTGCAAGAGCCAGATACATTAGGAGTGGTCACCACTGGTGGTGGCCTTGGTTTTGAAGACCCACATTCAAAGTACCTTATGGTTATCTCTGACAAGCAGTCAGATTTTCTACCCTTTTTTGTTACTGCTTAATTGGCTGCACTGGCACTATTGTATCATATAAAACAACAGATATTTCCAAGATAGATTAGGGTAGGTAGGAATGACAATAAAGCTCAGCTGTGAGCATTTAGTTAGTTTTTAGTTTTTGCTTTGAAAGAAAAAGAAAAATACAATACAATAAAAAATAGAAAAGAGGGCAGAAATAAAACAAGAAAGGTATAGCCCCATACCAAAAGAAAAGGAAAATATGAAAGTGTGCAAGCTCAAATGCCCCTAATTTAAGGAGCACTACTGTCCAATCATACAGCCTAATCATGATTGGGAAGATTTCAATTTACTATTGATAGGATATTGAAGAAGATTTGCCAAACTGTTTAATCTTGGCATATCAGTAGAATAGATTAGGATAGAAGAAAGAAAGGTTCAAACATGCTGAAAATTGGAACCTAGAATCATAAGAAAACATGGCTCTAATTCTCTCAAAACTTGAGCCAAAGAGAAGAAGAGAACTGGTTCTAAAATGCTCAAAACTTGAACCAGCCAAGAAGGAGAAAACAAATCTAACAAGATCAAAACCAGAGCTGAAATGAAAGGAAAGGTGGCTCTAAAAAGCTCAAAATATGAGTCACAATAAGAAGGAAGAATGTTTGGATTTCAGATCTTTAGCCTTCAAAATTTTGGTTTCGAATTTCTACAAGTTTCAATTCATGTGTAGCTTGTTTTTATGCCATGGACCCACAGAAAATCAGATAGCCTAATCCTGGTTTGGCTGTGTTTCAATTTCTGTTTTAGAATATAGAGAATGAAAATCTGTCAGACTGTTCAATCCTGGCAGGTATTAGTTTAGGTAGAGAAGCTATGAGTCCAACTATTTAAACTGGTCTCATGCAGGAATAAGGGTAGAATTAGATTAGTTTTTTCTTTCAATAAAATGTTGAAGAAAGAGTTTACCAGTCCAAGTGCACTCTGAAGAAGAAAAAATGTTAGAATCATAGGAATGGGTAGGTAGAGATGTTGTTTTAGAGATTTCCATTGTCTCAGGTTATTGCAAAGATCATCAGCTCAGAAGAAGGATAGCCAAAGAAAGAAAAATTGTTGCCCAATGGATGAGGCACTGGACTGATGAAAACCAGAGATTTACAGCTAGGATTCTGGACACCTAAAGAGCAAGCTGTCCTCCCCAAGTGGAGACACTGTTAGCCACCTATAAATTCTGTTGTACCAAACAAGTGGCTAAATTTGTCATCAAGCCTTCAAGTGATAAATCCCCTTGAAAATATATCATCCTTGAAGTCTTTTGTTTTTCCTATCCTGGAGGTTCATTTTCATTGTTGTTTCCATCTTAAACCATGTTGATTCACCAAAGAAAGTTGTTCCAAAGGCCTTTGAAACTGCCTGTTTTCACTTATTTCCCCCATTTTCATAAAGCCTTATTTGCATCTTTTAACCCTCCATTTATCTTCTGAAAAAGCCTTAAATCCCCTTTAAACCTTCAAAGATTCATCTACAGGTTTAAAAAACCTTTCCTTTTCTCTCTACCGAAAGCCAAAAAACCCTCAAAAATCCCTTCAAAAGGCCTTAAAGTAGTCCTTTTAACTTTTGGGTTATTAGCCCCTGAGGGCCTATAGCTTTAGCCCTTTTCCTCACATAACCTCACCCCCGCGACTAGGCGCTAAGCCCTCATCGCTCATCGAAATCGAAGTTTCCTCTTCCTCGACTTCCCTTTACTCTTCTAATCTTCCGATGCGATAAGCACCTTTTCTTCCACCTTCGGTCCTTCCACTTTCCACAAAACCATGTTTTGCCTTATAATTAGCCCCCGCCATCGTAATCGCAAAAAGTTGTTTCCCTTTGTTCTTTTCCTTTTTCCCCTGACCCCCCCGACCATGTGATGTAACCCTGGTTGTTGATTTGAGAAGATCTACGGCCATCGCATCACCTAGTCCTTCGACCTCCGCTCGTTACGCGAGAAACATCACACGTCACCACCTGGCCCACTAGTTTCTTTGCCCCGCATCTCTGTGCCTATCGCGTGCAACCCGCACCGTCTGATTTGACACCCCAGATTTAATAATCGCTATCCAAAATCACAAAATATTTACACCCGAGGATTAACGCTCCGAAATTTTGCAAAATGGGTGGTTTTGAAGATCCACATGTCGGCCAATGTATGGAATCGCATTCCATTCGCTCAAAACCACCTCCCCCCATTTTGTTATGCAAAAATCATTCCCGATTTTCTGCCATTACCCTCTGCAACGTCGCTCCCGATTTAATCCTAGCCGTCGATCTCTGAGATCACACGGTCCATGTTATATCACGAACTCATTCATTTGCTCTCTATCTCTCTCCTGAAATGCTCACCGAGAGATCTCCACCGTCGATCGTCCTAATCTAACGATCCACGTCCCTTATCGCACCCAAACCTCCATTGGACCTGGTTAGCTACTCTGCCAGGGTTTTCTTCCCATTTTTCTGTTGCAATCACCTCCTCCTCACTGCTCCTCCGCCACCCCAGTTAAGCCTTTTGTAAGCAGTCTAAACCAAGCCCCCAGGATTTCATAACATGTTTTAGTGTGTTTGCAGGTTTTCATGGCCGATGAAGCATGAAATTTATCCACAATCATGAGAGGTGACACAGAGGCTCATATAACAATTTCAGGCCAAGAATCAATGTCAAGGGAACCAGGACAAAGGGTGAATTTCGTGACAGTCGATGGGTTATAGACATAAACCCTCAGTAAACCCTCCAGCTCAGCGAATCCCGCCACCTGTACACAGAACACTCAGAAATGATGAAGATCACATATCCAGTGGCAGAAAACAAAGGCATAGAAGATTAATAAACCCTCAAGAGCATCAGTGCAGAAAAAGTTCGAACAATTAGCAAGGATAAAGCATAAACAAAGCTAAAACAGGTTGAAGTACATAGGGATAGAGCAGTTACTGGTGCAGAATGTTGACTGACATAGACGTAGCCCATCTCCATGCACAAAAGCCTGCCAAGCAGTTATTACACCAAAGAAACTACTACAAGCTATCAGAAGCAGTTATTTAGGAATATGGGAGTCCTCAAAGCCCATTCTTCCACTTAACTCACACTAGAGGAGATAACAGTACCACTGCAAATAGTATTTCCTCCCAAAGGACACTCTGTGGGGTGATTTCTGTCATGTCAAAGGGCCCTCAACAAGCAACGAGGTCACTAAGTCTGTCTAGGATTTAATGTTATGTTTATGACACATAATGGAGCATTCGAATGCCCTCTCCTATCTCTGATGATCATTAAACCTTCTTCACCTACTTTTCCCCATTTTCTCTATAAAGACTCTTGGAAGTTTTATTGTAAAAGGTTGGCATTTGATGATTTCTAAGTAATACATAGATTGCTGCTTTGAAGAAGCATTGGTGTTCTGAAGGAATGTGGAAGTCTTTGTTTTTCTATTGATGAAGGAGGCTGGACCATTGGATCCCTGAGCCTGGTTTTGGTGAAGTAATCTCTTATTGTTAATGTTGTCTCCCGTTTATCACTTTGTTCCATTATGCTCTGACTTACAGTAGGATAAAAAGTTTAGGCAGAGAAATGTATCTTAGAAGCACCTTTGACCTATTTATCCTTCACTGTTTATATGTTTTCTGCTACTGAACATGACAGGGTAGTCTAATAGCTCTCTTGAATATTCAATTTGTTTTATTTCAGAAATGGTTAATTTAGTTGTGCTAAGGATTGTTTAGGCGTTCCCTCTTTCTTTACCTTTGAATATTATATATGAAATCTCCCTTTAATTATTAATGCTTGCAGTTTGATAGCGAGGTATGTTTCAATCATACCCTCTGTTTCTTACTGTAATTATTGTGTTGAAGGTCCCTATAATTGCAATCCTAGATGTCTAAGCCGTTCCTTCTTCTCTAAATGCAATTGTATGTCTTTGTTGATCAAGCTCTCAACAGTGAACTTATAGGAGGAAATAGGGCGTTCCCTGAATCCTATAATTCATTTAGAAGGTTTTAGTCTGCATTTCTCCTCTTCTTTGGGTGTTTATATTAATTAAGCCCATAATAGTGAGCTTACTGGAGGAAATAGGGCGTTCCCCGAATCCTTTAAGTCATTGTGAAAGGGTTTAGTTTGCTTTTCACTCTTAGTCCTTAATGTTCATCTCATTTTACCTATATTATTCAACATATCCTTGACCGAGTTAGATTTTCCCTCTAGTTTCCCTTCCTTCTCAATCAGAACTATTTGGACTTTCACATGACTCCATTGCCCAATGGCTTGTAGATTCCCATGCTCTATCTATATTGTATGAAACATACTTGTCCAACCAAACAAAACAAACAACCCTGCACCTCATAACTAGCCTAAAATCAACTTCTAAACCATTCAAGACATATCCTTATAAACATATTGAGAGATCCCTCTCTGATACTAGGAGGGCTAGATCCTAGATCTCTAAAGCTTGGTTTGTATGTTGCTTTGTCACTTGGCATGCCAATCTGCCAAATCACTGGACCCCGACACCTTTCAACTCCCCAATATATACCCAAAGAAACCTAATCTCATAATAACATGATCCATAAATTTCCATGGATATTCCACTAGACAATTCATCATAACAAATATGATGAATTTATACTAAAAATCTGGAATCTATATTATGAGAGTGATTTTCCTTAGAATTTTAGATTTATTAAGTTATTTTTTTATGCGTGTAAAATAAAAAATGAAGAAAATAGGGGATACACAAAATTTAAATCACTCACAACCATAATAACACAAGATATGACCTAGGAAACCCTTTCGAGAGAAAATCTTGTTGGAAAATGAGGTTTCTCTACTCTCTCTTTCTCTAAGTGGAAATGGATGCAAATACAAAGAAGTGAGACTTATGCACACACCCTCTCTATTTTTGCTCTCCCTATCCATTTTCAGCTACTATGCTCATCTATGCAATAAAATTCACTCGAATAGAATGGACCCCTTTTTCCTCCTAGTGGTCTGGTTATAAAAAATCCCATCAATACAACAGAAAATACAAATAGTGCCTAAAATAATGTCGAAATTTAGTGTTTTTTAGTTCACGAATTGGACACCTTTCCTGGTGCAATAATGGGTAAAACCAGGTATGTTTATCATAGTGCCATATTTGGCATCGTAAATTGCTTTGAATATTACATCGTAACTAACGTCTGGAATAGTGCTTGAAAAATAGTGTCAGAAATAGTGCTTGAAATAACACCCTCATAAATAGGACTAGGCATAACGCCAGAAACAATGCCTGGAATAGTGTCAGAAAGAGCGCTAAGAATAGAGTCGGGAATAACACTAGTTTTAGCGTCACAAATAGCGCTAGGATTTTCTTCCAATTTGGCTCCTGGATTGGCTTCTAGTTTTACATCGAGTTTTGCTTCTTATTTTGCTTCCAGTTTTTCTTATAGTGTGGCTTACAATTTTTCTTCCAGTTTTTCTTCTAGTGTGGCTTCCAATTTTTCTTCCAGTTTTTCTTCTAGTGTGGCTTCCAATTTTTCTTCTAGTGTAGCTTCTAGTTTTTCTTCTAGTGTGGCTCCCAATTTTGCTTCCAGTTTTGCTTCCAGTTTTGCTTCCAATTTTTCTTCTAGTTTTTCTTCTAGTGTGGCTTCCAATTTTTCTTCTAGTTTTTCTTCTACTGTGGCTTCCAATTTTTCTTCCAATAAATTTTTAGTCATATAAAATAACTGAAAATATGAACCTGTAAAATTATAATGTTTTCTTGATTATGCTAAAATTACATTGTTTTCTTGATTAGTTAAAAATATATTTAATATATGAAAGTGGTTTGTTTATTTATTTTCCATATTTGTTTTTATGATGAAATGAAAACACGATAATGCAATTGACAGTGGTTTCCTAAATTTTTGAACTCTGAAAATATCATAAGAAGGGGACACATAATTCCCTCTGCACTCCGCTCCCTGAGTTCTTGTGCCTTATCAGAAGTCGGGAATGGCTAGTGAAACAAATTTCCAAATGGAGAAAATTCCCAACCCCTGACTTACTTTGGGAAATTATGCTTGCACCATTATTTTTTATTATCCTTGTTAGAGTGGGAGTATCCTCACATATTTTTCCCTTGATCTTGTGCATTAATGTGTATATTGTCATTGATTTGGATCAAATATTTATGTTTTCACTACATGGAAACTCTAAACAAAATAAATGCAAATATTAAAGCACGAGTAGTAGAGAGGTGTCGTTATATTAAATTTCCCTGGGATTTTTCACGAACAATAAATAATGCCTTAGTTAGAGTTTGTAATTAAGACAAAGTGAGCCTAATCAATAGAAAGTCAAATCACAGTTGCTAACCTTCCAATGGACTTTAAATTGCTTTCATTTAGTTTCTACCTCACTCAACGCCATTTTAATTTTTATTGTCATCCAAATCATACTCAATTAATATTCGTAAAATTATTATTCCCTATATTTACAACTTTAAGCAAGAAAAAAAGTTTCTAAATATGACAGATTAACACATTTTTTTTACCGCAGTTAATAGGTTACATCGGGGACATACTATCGATCGGGCCTGTGAGCTCATGAGGGTCACAATCCCCTGTTACAGAATGTGACGGTGCATTAGCAATGCTAACAAAATTATTATCTCTTAGCTTTTAAGTTGTAACTTTACATGATGGATTTTGTATATAACCTGCGATGGAATGTACTCTCTTGAGTAGGGTAGAAACTAATCAGAGGAATTGATTTTCATTGCTTTGTTATTGAAATTTCCATGGTTGGAAGCCTTACGCTATGCAGTATGTTAGCATTGACTTGACGAGGTCACCTGAATTGGACAACATTCCGGTGTCACCAAGTCCTTAGTTGGGGGTTGTTGAAAGATCACATGCACATACATGCCTGTCAATTCTTATCCCCAAGTGAGAAATGTTTATAGGTCGAGAAATTACCCGATGCATGTCTTTCCATATGACTCATGTCGACATTTGAACCTTGTAGAGATTCTCCCCAACCCCTTGACGAATTCCAATCTTTGTGTTGCCTTTTTTGTTCTTTAGGAACCCTGTGGTATCAGAAATAATGGCCTTGTCTTAAGTTCCAGAGGGATAGCACTAGTGGGTGTTGTGGTGAGCCTTTGTAGCTTTGGTAGCACCCTTGCGAAGGTCCAACAGGTTATATAACTACTAAAACCAATCCATAGCTAAATCCATGCTGGACGGGTAGAGTGCGCAAGCATAAAGAAATCCCCGATAAAATAAACCACATACAAGATCCAACGAAGTGGTCATTGAGATCTTGCAGAGAGTCGCATCACGGAGAAAAATATAGGAAGGAATCAAACCTTATAGTTCTAATTGGATAATTATTATCCATCTAGCATTACGATGACCTAGTCGTGGTAACTCTGGATTGGACGCCTATGGATCACCCTATCACTATGTGGCGAAAGAAGCAATGATTTATCATTGGTTCTTTTGAAAGAGGATTTATCATTGTTAATGCTAATATATATATATATATATCAAATGATTATATATTAATAATTTAAATATAGTTGGGGTCAGGACTGCACCCCGGTCAAGTAGCTTGATGTACCAATGAAGAGGATCGACCTCGAGTAGGTTGAAAGTCAGGGGTTGGGCCCAAAAATAATAAAACTAGGCATGTTCATGGATAAGGTCGACTCTAACTTGCCTTTGAGCTAACTACTGCCAACTGGACCACTAAGTCGTTTCCACGTGGAATATGAACGACGTTGTTACAATGTTATACTGCTATGTGGCCCACTGAGTCCCTGCCATGTGGTATATATATTTCAAAATATTATATTCTATTATCTTAAATTTAGTCGGGGTCGGGACTACGCCCAGGTTAAGTTGGTTGATTTATTAATGAAGGGGATTGACCCCGACTAGGTCAGAGGTTGGGGGCCAAGCCCAAAACTAACAAAATTGGACGCGGTGACAGATAATGTTGACTCTAACTGGCCTTTGAGTTGACTACTACAACCTGGGCCACTGAACCACTGCCACGCGGAAGATGTATGATGTTGTTACAATGTTATACCACTACGTGGGTCACCAAGTCACTGCCACATGAATAAAATATAAAAAATAATTCATAATAATATAAATTGCAGTGAAGGTCTACTTCGACTATTATAATGTTTTATTATATAATTAAATTATTATTATAATATATATATATATATATATATATCTATATATATATATATATATATATATATATATATATATATATATATATATATGTATATGAAACAAAGGTCGGCTTTGACTATGACGTCATAGGTTAGATTTTCCCTCCTTGTGGCCACAGGGGCTTCACTCAATGAACCTCTAACATATCACCTTCATTCGTGGTGTATTAAAAAATACTCTTAATTTGGAGACAATCTGGAGAAACGAAATATAACAGGCCCTCATAGGTGTGCTATGTGCAAAAACAATTCAGAAACAGCCCAGCATCTTTTTATGGATTGCAGTGTAGCAAAAGAAGTTTGGGCGCTCATCTTAATGGATTTGCAGACTCCTGTACCATCCTTTAACTCTGCAGCTGATCTTTTTGCCTCTTGGAGGCACCATTACCCCCATCCTATTCCTCAAAAATCAATCTGGAGCAGAATTTGGACAGCGATACCCAAATATGTTTGCTGGCAGATTTGGTTGGCACGTAACCATCAGATATTTCAAGAGGTGAGACACTCTTCGCTGCAAATAGCTGCAAAAGCTAAGGCCTTTCTGATGGAAGCAACACAACAGCAGTATTTAAAAGAAGACTCTTTGCTGCTGCCTGAAGAAAAGATGTGGTTAGGCACACTAGAGCCTTATCCGAGCAGAAATTATCCTAAACCACAAAGTGATAAACAGGAATGGCGCTTAAGAGATAAAGAGGATTACTTCCAAAAATGGTGGAGGTCTCAAAAAATATCCTCAGTCTTCTTTGATGGGGCGTCTAAAGGGAATCCAGGGACAGCTGGAGCTGGGGGAGTCATCTACTCTCCGGACGGTTACTCTAAAGACACCTTCTACTGGGGATTAGGCCAGAAGTCCAACAATCAAGCTGAGCTCCTAAGGCTTCTCAAAGCCAAATTGCAAGAGACAAAGGTGTGAAAAATCTGCAAGTCTTCGGAGATTCAGAGTTAATAATAAAAAATTTAAACATGGGGGATCGATTCAATAATCCCAGCCTCAACAAAACTTTGGAAAGACTGAAAAAAGTTCTTCAATACTTTGACAGCTGCAAATTTTATCATATACTCAGAGATTTAAACAGTGAAGCGGATCAAATGGCAAACAAAGGCAGTGCTATCATGAAAGGGCTTATTTTTGTTAACAAAAACAGTTTTGTACAAATGCCCTGAAGATTGTAATAGAGGAAAAGCGGCAGAGTTTAGAAATATGCATTGTATTTGGGGACAACTCGAAAAAGTCCCATTTGTTTCCAGATAAATAAAAATCATATAAACGTTTCAGTTTAAAAAAAAAAAATACTCTTAATTTGAATATATATTGGAAAATACCTCTAAAAATCACATTATCTAACCCCATAACAATACGAACCCAATACACCTTCCCAATTTAAAAAACCCCTACTTTCACATTTTTTATAACCCTTTATATTTTTTCATTAACTTTGAGGTCAATTTTTTATACCTACCAATATAAAAACCCTTTACCCAATATATATCCCCCAATATATTATTTCATTTTTTCGTGAATATATATCCCCTAAAATGAGCCCATGTGATATGGTATTTCTCCCCCAGTGAAGTCCCCATGTCTGTGGCTTCTTTCGCACACTCCTGACTTCACCAAAGTTGACTGTGCTAACCACTCTATAGTAATCAGAGGTTGGCCCTAATTATAAGGTCAGAGATCGATAGTCGTTCACCCAAAATAAAGGTCCCACACAAGAGGAAGCTCGACCATAGTTGGCTCCTACTTGTAGCTGAGGAACAATGTGTCGGTGGACATAAGGAAGTCCCTACAACATGGAATGATTATCCCTTAGAAAAGGACAACGCTCTGAGTAGCTTCAAAGCACGACCATTCTCTCGTTGCAATAGTTAAAGCACAATGGGCCCATTGGATTGTCGGTAGTCAATCATTCTGAGTAAAGGTTATGCTGCAGAGGAAGGCTAACCATAGTCAGGTATGCAGGAACAACCTGTTGTTGGGAAAAAATTAGCACACATATATATCGTGCAAACTTGGAATAATACATGGAGCACAACATTCAAGGTATGGACCAGTGACACAAGTTTATTTATTGAACAATCACATAATAAATGTTATATTAAATGTGACGCTCGTCATTTAACATTGCATTAGCTCAATTTATTTGCAAACTGACGATCCAACCATGCTCATCGTACATTGTATATGATTGCAAAATAAGACTCAAGGGCTCTCAACCATCAGAACATAAATAAATATAATCCAAATATTTTAAGAAATAAATGATTTTGTTCTATAATGTTTACTTTAAAAATTGTTTGTTTAATTTTCGATCAACGAATGATTAATTAAAGAATCAAAGGCATATCAATTATGTTATATCTTCCTAATGAAAAAAATAATAAATTATTTTATTTTAATAAAATTAAATTCTAACTTATATAATTAATAAATTTATATTTAATTATTAAATAAAATAATAATAAATGTCATATTTTTTTAATATGAAGTAAATCTGTTCCATAATGGTATAGGATTATATATCATTTTTTATATCAAGTACAATTTATTGCAGAATGGCATAGGATTACTTATCACTTTTTATTTGATTATAAATTGTAAAACTGTAAATATGTTATGTCATATAAATTTGATTATAAACTGTAGATTTGTAAACATGTTAGGTATGAGTTATATGAGAGGTTATATTTTAATCAATTTTTAATGATTAATTTGATTTTATTGTTATTATTTTTTCTTTGTTTTGATATGAATTGATAATGGAAATAAATAAAGTTATTTTAAAATTATGACAGAGTTTATTATTATTATTATTATAGGATAGGAAGTTTAATTCATTATTTAGGTTTTTAAAGGAAAGATTTATTTTATTTTTGTCAAAAATAAATGCTTTTGGTTACCAATTTTTTTCAATAAAGTTACATCCTTAAAGTTACATAGTTGGATTAACTCAATACCAAATAAATTATTGGCACGGTATTGAAAGTTTCTTTTATACCTATTAGTCGAAACAAGGTCATCATTTAGTTGGAGAGGATTAGGGTTAGAAACATTTCTTAGAATGATAACTTGAATAGTTGCATTTTTAGCATTAAAATATAGAAGTGGGAGGATGCTACCTTCATTTCTTATTTGGTAAACATCATGTTCTAATTTTTGTATGGAGTTTTTTTATCTAGATTGTTTTTCGTATAAAAAGTAGAATAGGTAGGTGCAAAGTAACACAGACACATAGCATCAATATCAGAAGTCTCCATCCATATGTATATGAAGAAATTCTCAATTTTATGTAACATTCCAATCCTCTTATGGGAAGTTTTATTGTTCCATGCTGACTACATAATAAATCCTTCAATCTGATGGACCTTAGATTCTTCATGCTCCCAAGTTTCAACTATAATTATAATATCAATTTCACTTGGGATCCAACTTAATGTAGGCATTTTTCTCCATGGAACACCGTAATAGTTCCATGTGAAGAGATGAATTATATCAAATTCTTATCTATTACTATATTTTGGTGTCTATCATTAATAATAGATTCTCAATTCCTAATCATTGTCTACTTTCTTTCCTTTCTAGCTTATTTTACCTTTTAAGTTTCCTTTTCTTAATTTCACTTGGTCACTTCCTTTCTTAATTCCATATGGTCTTTTGGAATTACATATTTCTTTATAAATATTTCTGACCCTTTTAAGCTCAGAGTTTTGTTGATTATGTTATATTTTTGTATTTATAACTTGCCTCAACATGAATCAACCTATATTTATGTTTGATATTTTTTCTTAGTGTCTTTGCTTCTATGAAGTAAGTTGTTTCAAATTATGATTTTCTCTACATCCTAATGTGGGTAAATGTTGTTCCATAATGTTATATTTAAAAATAATAAAATAATACTTGCATTCACAAATTTAAAAATATTACTAACAAAAAAAAAATTATTTCAACATCCAATATCAGTATTAATAACCAAAAAATCTTCCACCATAAATAAAATACATCAATGTCCACCTTAATTTTCCATAAACATTATATACATAGAGATAAAGTAATGGGAAGTAAAAAATAATAATATGAAAAAAATGTATTATTATTCCACATCCCTATATATATATATATTCCTCAAAATAAGTGCATACATTCTGCACATATATGACAAGCATGTATTAAAAAATGAGAATTCACCAAGATCTATCCAAAAAAAAAGGCTATATAGCCGATTGATACAAATATTGTCTTCCAAAATAACTACATCAAAATTGTGTACAAAATCAACATTGTCTCTATACATATATTCACCATATTAAATAAGTATGATTATATGGACAAATGAAAAAAGTCCCACAGAATGTTGACGATGAAGTAAAATTACACACACAGAGACAGAGTCATGTATATATTTTATCTGCTTTCCATTATGAAGAATACATGTATTTAAACATATATATCAATAATGCCAACACAATGAAAAACAATGATAGAGTGTATTAATTAAGGTACTCTAAAATATATACATATTTATAGTAATATTTTTTATTTTAATGTGGATACTTCAATCTTACTTATGTATATATTATATCAAGCAAATGAAAATTACAAATATATTGTAATTAAATTATTTTATTGTTGTGTTATTCAAAATGAATATGCAACTCTTTTCATATTTAATATGGAGTTAATACATAGAATGTGTTTGTGCCAATTTAAAGGCGGTATCTATGAAGTGTTTTAAAGGATTTAATTTCTCAAAGTATAAACTTTTTAAAATTTTATTTTTCTAAAAAAAGTTTGCAATTCAAGAGATTTAAATCCATTTGATGAAAATAATTTTATTCATACATTATGTAAAAAAAACATATAATTAAATATAGATATAAACAAAATTATATATTAGTTGAGTTAACCCATTACATATGACATATGTGTTTGGAGTTCTATTTAAACCCCACATCTATCAAGTATTCCAATTTTATTTTTTATCAAAATATAAATCTTTTTTCAAATTTTTTATTTTGAAATAAATTTGGATCTTTTAAACATGAGATGAAAAGTAATTTTGTTCATATACTATATACAACAAAAATATATATTTAAATATAAATCCAAATACAATTATATCTGTTAATTGAAATTGGTAAAAATGATTATGCTGAAATATTGACCATATTGAAAATTTGGCATTAAAAAAAAAGAGCAAACTCATTCCATTATTGCACGACTTCAAAAATATTCCATCCCACCATTTCTATCGCAATTTTTAAAATATAACTTAAACAAAGGAAGATTGTATACCTCATAAACACTCGTAAACAAACGTGAAGATTAATATAATAAATATTTTTGAACAAGCTTGCTTTTCAATTTGCAAGATAAATGTGGTTGTTAACTTTCTATTTATTTATTTTTTTAAATTCCAATTAAAAAAAAAAAACCTCAGTGTTTATTTAATCCAAAACAATATTTAATACTATAAAAATATTTCATATCAAATGGCAGAGGAGGAGGAATGAGAGGCTTCTCGTCTTTATGTCACACACTTTTTTCGGTGGGAGTTAGTGGTGAATGATTTTGATTTCATTTTTCCAAGGACGGAGATCCTCCCTCACTATAGAGATTAAAGAATTTGGCGAAAGATCTTATTTCTTTGATTTAGAGGTTGTTTGAAATCGACTTAAATGGATCCTAAATCATGTGAAATTCAGGAAGCACATTTCATTTTCTTCATTTCATAACAATGCATTAGTAGATAAAGATTATGCTACACATGGTTCTTCGAGATATGTAGGTAGACAATTACAAGTTGTTTGTAGATCAAGAATATATTAAAAATATTCTTTGCAACACTAGGTTCAGTCTTGATGACATTGGCACCAAATTAACAAAGGTGAACATTAGGGGAATTTTGAGGTCTAAAATGGGCCTCCTAAGAAAATTGTACAACAAAAATAAACTTTATAACAACCAATAGGATTTAATATGATGATGTCAACCATGGGGGATGATTTACCATTTTTTAAATAAAAGGGTAAAAATATAAAAAAATAATAAAACTACTTTTTCAACTCGTATTTTCAACTTATCTCCCACAATTTTTACTCAAATTTCGAGTGGGAGTACTCGTTGGATGAAAAATTTAATTCCTCATCCAAGGAGTACACATGTTGCATACTTTCAATGAACCCCGCTACATGAAAAATGGGAAATACATAAAAAAACGTGATTACAATCATGTTTTTTTATGTATTTCCCATTTTTCATGTAGCGGGGTTCATTGAAAGTATGCAACATGGGTACTCCTTGGATGAGGAATTAAATTTTTCATCCAACGAGTACTCCCACTCGAAATTTGAGTAAAAACTTTGGGAGATAAGTTGAAAATATGAGTTGAAAAAGTAGTTTTTTCATTTTTCCCTCTAAAATTTGATGATGTCATCAAATCTTATTTGATTTTTTCCACTATTATTTTATAATTTCCTTAGGAGGCCCATTTTAGACCTCAAAATTCCCCTAATGACAATTTGTACTCTCTAATTCTGAAACTGAGTTAGCAAAGGTGGAACAATTTGTACTCTCTAATTCTGAAACTGAGTTCGCTGAGGAGAATGACCCCCAATGGTCATCAACGCTCAATCACTGAATGTTTTGCCTCCTGCAACCATCTCTCCACAGGCAAACTTGTAGCCTCTCTCTTCAATTAATATCTCAGATTAATGTTTCTAATGGGTTTTGTAGTTCTTATTCCTACACGAAAGTCTGGTATGGTGGTTTTGTCTTACTATTGTTATTGTTACTGTGGTTCTTTCTTCAGATCTTCGAAGGAGATTAATGTTTCTAATGGGTTTTGTAGTTCTTATTCCTACACGAAAGGCTGGCATGGTGGTTTTGTCTTTCTATTATTACCGTGGTTCTTTCTTTAGAACTTCTAAGGTCTTTCCTTCTTTTAGCGATCACATCCCTCTTTTGTTAATGATATAGAGAAATCACTACTTGTTTATTGTTTTATCTAGCTCATGTTTTTCTTGTCATTATCAATAGTCTTATAATGCTTTATAACACTTGTGGTTATAGCTTATAGCTAAGGCAATAATGCTTTCTCATCATGGTTAAGTCTTTTGTCTAACTCTCTAAAATGAAATTTTGATGATCATTTTGTAAATCTAAATAACGGCCCAAGTCAACTCTCTTAATGTTTATCTAAAGTTTTGATAATATTTTATGTACTAATAATCTCTTGATCAAAAAAACATAATTAGTATCTATATAATACTCCTTGCTACTTTTTATTAATAGAAAAAAAAAAATATCATAACTCTAACATTCAATTCTGCAAAGAATCATTATTATATCCAAATAGTAAGTAGAATTATTCCTTCCCTCTTATACGTAAAGAGATTCACAACCACTAAATATTTGATCTTCAAAACCCACTCTTAAATTGCTACTTCAAAACGTAAACGATATATAATTGTATTAGATAAAAATAATAAGATTTTTTTTTTAATTAATATTTAAAACCCACCCTTATATCGTAACTTCAAAACGTAAATGATATATAATTGTATGGGATAAGAACATGTAAATGATATATAAATGTATTGGATAAAAATAATAAGAATTTTTTTTAATTAATATTTGATTTTCAAAACCCACTCTTAAATCCTAACTTCAAAATTTAAATGATATATAATAATATTTTATAAAAATAATAAAAAATAATTTTTATTTAATATACGGAGTTTAATTTGTAGAAGATGCTGATATTTTAGAAAGTTTTAAAATGAAGGACATGATTAAAGAACTAGAAAAAAAAGTTAATAACAATCTCACCCTAAATAGTGTGGCACGTAAATTAAATATCAAACCCATTAAAGAAGAAATGAAAAAATTGATAGAAATAGACCATGAGCATAACAAAAGGGCTTTGAACCTTAGAATATTTGGTTTGAAAGAGGAGGTAGATGATGATACTTTAGCCATAGCCCAGACATAATTACATAATAGATTACAAATTGAAACAATGTGTCTCACAAAAGCAACAATGTTGGGGAAATTAATTAAGAATAAAGGAAGGTTGATTCGGATAAAGGTGAGCTCTACTGACCATAAGTATGACATAATTAGTAAAACCTCAAGTCTAAAATGAACAAGAATATTTATAAATGAAGATCTCATTCTAGAAGATCAATAAGAATTAAGAAAGGAGGTTCAAAAGGTAAAAGAAAGTAGGAAGGAAGGAAAATGGGCAATAATCAGAAATAGAAAAGCCATTATTCGAGATAGAAACCAAAAAGATAGTAATAAATAGAAATTCAACATGCTCCGGATTCTTTTTTGGAACTGTCGGGGCTGGAACAAAGGTCCCAAGCTAAGTTGGATCTCGAATGAAGTTGATATTATATTGCTAGTTGAAACTTGGGAGCACGAAGAATCTAAGGTCCCTAACATAGTTGGCTTTGCACTATGGTCAATCTGGAACAAGCGATCCTACCGTAGAGGCATTGGGGGTATAACTTGTTACATTAGGAAGAACATCTCCCCCCATGCTAGGCTTTATAAAAAAGACCCTTACAACCAATATTTGGATAGAGATTACTGACATTAATAATAATAAAACCTACATAGCAATATGTTATTTTGCCCCTATCAATTCTAACTTCTACAAGAAAAACAATTTAGATAAAAATGGTCCTTATAATGGTTTAGAGAATGATATTTCTAGCCTAAGGAATGAAGGTAATATCCTCTTAATGGGTGACTTTAATGCTCAAACTTCAAGCAACCAAGCTATTCTTCTAAGCAATTATTCCAACCCTAATCCTCTTTGGTTAGACGAAGACCTTACTCTAGCTAGCCGATACAAAAGAAGCTTTGAAGATTTAGGGGAAAATTTGTTGGGTATGAGCTAGTTAAGCTCTACAGTGCTCAAGATCTCATAATTTGCAACGGTCCAAAGAAGTGGCCCAGTTCTAGCCAGATGACATGTATCCATGGGCTTGGTAGCAGCGTGGTAGACTATGTTATTTACGATATCTCTTTATACAACGAAATAATAATTTTTTACATCTTAAACGACCACGAGCTTGACTCATATCATAGACCTTCAATTGTAACTCTCAATTTTTCCGTGCATAGAGATCCTATAGAAGACAATCCTTATAGCCAAAAGAAATTAATCTTTGATAGAAATAAAAATGATCTTTTCTAAATGAATTGAAAATTAATTTTCTTCCTTTATCTAGTATAGACAACATAGAAGACCTCTATCATAATTTTACTACAACCCTCTCATCTTCTATAAACAAGTTCTCAATTGAAGTTTCAAGTAATAAAATAAATAGCAAAACCAACCCTTGGTATGATAAAGATTGTAAAAGTGTGAGGAGACAAATTAAGGAAGTTGTTGATGAGTCTCTTAAAATTAGCAAGACAAAAATATACAAAGCCCTAACTAAAAGGGAAAAAATGGAGTATATTCAGAAAAGACAAGAAAATCTATTACACCTCTCTAAGGTAGCTCCTAAGAAATTATGGAGGCAGATTCTAACTAGAAAAACTAAAGATAATAATAGTATTGCTTTACAAGACTGGAATTCCTATCTTAAAAACTTTATGAATCTCCAAATGTCATAGATAACTTTGAAACCCTGCTCACAACGGAAGAAGTTTTCTCATTAGAAGACATATATTTTGGGGTTAAGCGCTTGGAAAATGGAAAAGCTAAGGACATTGAGGTTACCAGGCAGAAATATTAAAAATTGGAGGTCCTGTCCTCATCCCTCACATCCACAAGCTTTTCAATCAAGCAGTCAAGCAAGGTTTCCCTATACCATGGACTCAGAGCCTCATTATTCTTATTTTTAAAAGTGGGGATACAAATAACCCCTCTAATTATCGGACAATTATGATTATCCCTCTCTTAGCCGAGTTATATGGTATTATTTTGGAAAATAAGATGAGCATATGGCTTGAAAGTGAAGGTAAGCGGGCTAAAGGCCAAGCGAGTTTTAGAAGGCAGCACTTAACAATGGACCACCTCGTTACACTTAGGATCATTTTGGAGGAATGTCGTAATGATAAATCCAATCTCTTTTGTTGCTTTGTTGACTTTAGAGAGGCTTTCAATACGGTACCTAGAAATAACCTATGGAATTGATTAGAAGAGCTAAAGGTTCCTTTCGAGTTGAGAGCTACCGCTATAAGGTTATGCGAGAATGCAATTGCCAAGTTTAAGAGTAATGAGGGGTGGTCGAAAGATATTAAGTGTAATATCGGAGTTAAACAAGGTTGCGCCCTCTCCCCTACCCTATTTGGCATTTACATTGACAAGCTAGAAGGTTGTTTAGAGGAAGCAGGTTGTGTTGGCACGATCTTAGCTGGAATAGTCATGATCCTTCTTCTCTATGCTGACAATATTGTTCTTCTGGCAAGGTTCCCATTTGATCTTGATAAGAAACTAATACTTCTTAAGGATTTATGCTCTACCATGGGTATGACTGTTAACACTAACAAAACAAAATTTATAATTATAAAATCCAAGAAGGACACTTACACTAATTTTGTATATGACAATAGAAACTTGGAGGAAGTGTCTTCTTACAAGTACCTAGGAAATGATATTCATCACAAGCTCAATTGGAACTATAACATTGAGAAAAGGATTAATGGAGGGTGAAAAGCTTATTTTGGTCTTGAAAATAATTGTAAAGCATCAAACATTGTAATGTGGGATAAAAAGAAGCTCCTCTTTGAAACTTTAGTCACTCCTGTTATCTTATATGGATGTGAGGTTTGGGGTCGCAACATCTCTAGAGAATCCTGGAGGAATATTGAGTAAATCTAGAAGCGTTTTATAACGTATAACCTCAAAATTAAAAGCAATACACCCTGTCCTATTCTCCTTATAGAAGTGGGTATTTCCCCTATTGAGAGCCTAGCTATGACTAGGCTCCTGTTGTACAAGCACAAAATCAATAACATGAGAGACCTTAGACTTCCTAAGCTAGCTTTAAATTCTAGCCAAAACCACCTAAGACTCAAACGAGGTTGGTATAAAGATACCAGGTCCTAGTTAAACCATTGGAAGATCGACGAAAATGTTGCATTGCGAAATGTCGTCTTGAAGATGGATCCCCGTTGGGATTTGAAACGTCGACCATTGTTTGATCATACTGTGGATAATCCAAAGATCTCTTCATTAAACAATAACCACAGAAGCTTGAAAACCAACATTAAAAATATTGTTACTTCTAAGTATAAAGAGAAAATGTGGTGTGAGAAAGATTTAGAGGCTAAAAGAAAATTAAGATATTATAAGGAGGTCATCAACCCTACTCTATAAGATCAAAAGTATCTCTCTGTTTTAACTAGCTCAAAGAAAAAGATTAATATAGCCAAGATAAGAACGAACTCTCATGAGCTCCATAGTGAAACAGGTCGTTGGGCAGTTCCTAAAATACCATGGGTGGAAAGGATCTGCCATTTGTGTGAGAATATGAACATTGAGGATGAAAATCACTTCCTCTTAGAGTGCCCTGCGTATACCCACATTAGATCTTAGATTCATAATATTTGTTGCAATACCGACATTCCTAGCATTTTAACATGTCAAAATTATAATAAGCTCAGGATGCTTCTCTCCAAGCTCTTAGAGCATAGGAGTACAATTTTAAAACAAACTAAATAATTCGTTTTTGAGGTCCGATAGAGAAAAATTTGGTCTCAGTAAACATTAACCACCATCATCATCATCATCATATCATGCAAATAAAGATATATATATATATATATATATATATATTTTAATTGCTAAATCAACCATACAATTTTCACTATAAAAATTAACAAATCATAAAATTATTTAAAACAATTAATTTTAATTAAAAAAATAATAACTTTTATCTTATTTTTAATAAATATTTTATTTTATTTTTTATTTTAATTTAATTTATTTATTTTAAAATTTCACTTCATTTAAAAAAACATTTTACCAACGATTATAATTTCAAATGATGTTTCAGTTGGGGGATGTAAAGCAGATGTTCATGTCATGGGTTGCGGGATGAGAGTTGTGCAACATTGAAACTCTACCTGCCACTTTGAACCGTGAGAGGACATTTTCTTTTATTGTGAGGCAATTATCGTTTTCATTTTTAAATATTTATATAGAATTGTGATTTATTATTATTTAAAAATGGGTTAAGAGTTTTAAAAATTATTGAAATATTTGATATTTTTTTAAAATGAATTGTGTTAAGTAAAATGTTTTTGTTACATTTAAGATTTTTGTGATCTATGATGTAGATAAAATTACATATATTTATTATATTTATTTTAATTTCATACTAAAATTTATTTAATTAACTAATTTTTAATTTACTTTATTTTAATTATTTAGTTTTATTTATTTATTTAGAAATTTTTTTCCAATTTTAGTTTTTTTTAAGTTCTTATGTTTTTATTTTATTATTTTAATTTTAGTTGTATTTTTAATTATTTTATTCAATGCTATTTTTAAATTTATTTATTTTAATTAAATAAAATTGTTATTTAATTAATTTATTTATTTTTAACTAATTAAGTAATTTTTTAAGGGCTATTTTTTAATAGTTAATTTTGATGCATCTCCACTATTTATTCACTGAGAATGAACCACATTAATTGATTCGAAAAATCGACCTAATCCTAATAATATAATTAATTCAAAACTTCTTTTATCTATAAAATATTTTTATATAAAAAACACTTCCTTATCTGCTACTTCATTAATTTCCATAATCTCTTGACTATAGTGAGTTAGGCCTTGCTTAACCAAAAAAATAAAATCCGCTATGGATTATTTTGATGCACGCACTTCCCTACTTTTTGATGATGTTTTATGATTATGACATGTGTGGTTGTTGTTAAGGATAATGGTAGGGTATTTGATTTTTTAATGTATGATATTTGGGTTGTTTAATAAAATTGATTATATATTATATACTAGTATAGATTTATTTTTAATACGAGTCTAGAGAGATTTAACATGAGTCTAGAGAAATTTAACATGAGGCTAGAGGGATCAATTTTCTTGTGCAAATTTTTTAGAATGCAAAATATAATATATAAATTTACATTATTTAAATTGTATTTTTGAATGCTAATATTTTTTCATGATATATACATAATTTTTTAAAAATGATATAATATATGCATAATTGATATCAAAATATTTTACATAATATATACAAAAAGATATTTTATTACCCCAAATTAGTTAACATAAATTTTAAATAGTTGATCTAAATATCCTATTAAAATATTTTTGAAAAGTATAAGGTTTAAACATCTTACTCACACATTTTTTTAACTTAATTATAATATTCATTTTTTTTAATTATAGTTGACATTATTTTTCTATTTAAAACACATATCAATTAACACTGATGGACAAACTTACACATCCAAATTGTTGAATAAGCCTCTTTTTAATGTAACATGTGAATGTAAGAGATATAATGTTTCTATATAATATATTATTTATAAAAAATTGGTAATTATGATGTTAATAGATTATAAAATTATTATGTATAAGTTAAATTATTTTAATATTGTAATATTTCAAAGTATATTTTAAAGTTTTTTATTAATGTGATTGGTTTTAGTATTTAATTTATTTTATTTTTTTAAATCATTAATTAATTAAAATTAATAATTTTTATTTTATTATATACAATATTAATAGAAATGTGTTGTTTATCAACATGCATAATATATATTATTTTGGAAATTTGATAATTTTTTAATTATAATATCTTAAATTTTTAATATTTCAATCAATAAATTTTAATTCTATGAATAAATAATCATAAAAAATACTTCACATATTTCAAATTCCACAACTCAATAACTATAACTTATTTTTTTAAAATTCCAACTAAATTTAACCAAATTCCACAACTCAATAACTATAACTTAATTTTTTAAATTCCAACTAAATTTAACCAAACATTTACTAAAAACTAACATTTTTGAATTACAAAATCTTAAATTTTTTATAGTTCAATCAATAAATTTTAAGAAATAAACATCATCAAAAATACTTTACACATCCCAAATTCCACAATTCAATAACTATAACTTAATTTTTTAAAATTCCAACTAAATTTAACCAAACATTTACTAAAAACTAACATTTTCAAGCCGAAAATATCACCTGTGTAGACTACGCGCTTTTACGTTAGAAAGCTCTTGACCAACCATTACAATCTGATGGTGATACCCACCATGTGATGTGATTTATAATCTTCTCTTTGTCGTTTAGGGGCGTGTAAAGCAGATGCTCATGTGATGTGATGTGCCGTGCCGTGGGATTCTTTGTCGTTTAGGGGCGTGTAAAGCAGATGCTCATGTGATGTGATGTGATGTGCCGTGGGATGAAAAACACGCTTTACTTTAGCAGTTGTCACGTGAAACCTACGTGGCCAGCTTTTATGTATACGGTCCAAACTGTGTCCGCAAGGCGACAATTTTTTTTTTTTTTTCATTTTCTAAATACGGGCGTGAATATGTGGGTAGGACTTTTTTTCTTTCGATATGGCTGTTCAAATTTGAGCTTTGCTTTTGTGTTGGTTATCTGACCAATACCTAAACCGGCTTTCCGGCAATGGTTTTGGGATAGCTTGATTATAAAACCACAGCAACAAAAACCAGATTTGGAATCACCATCGAAAAAGGCAGTAGGAAAATCAGAACGGATAAGTTTAGAATCTGTAAAAAAAATAATTCTGTAAATAAAATTGGAGTTTATAAAAACATAAAAATTAATTTTATTAAATCCTTACCATGTCAGTACGACTCGCCGGGTTGGAATTTGAACTCCACCTAACCTGTAATTTTACGGTTTACACTAATTTACAGAGAGTTTGAAGCATTTCAACGAAGACCAGTGACGTGGACAGCGAACTTGCCTGGTGACGGGTAATTTAAGGGTCAAATTTCATCCTACTACTACGAGGCATGAGCTAAAGTCGACGACGGGCTTTACTTTTGCGTGAAACTTAGGTGGCAAGTTTTATCCATCTGTTTGAAACTTTATCTGCAATATTCAAGGGTAAATAGCAATTTTTTTTTTTAAATAAATAAGTTAAAAAAAAAAAATTTTTTAGTAAGATTTAGTTTCTTGAAAGTTTTTGATACTACAAAGTTTAAACTTACATCTTGAAAAATCTCAAATTTTAGGAAAAGTAGGCATTTCTATTAAATTTCAAATAAAATATACCTAAAATATTTAATAATTAAATTGTGTTTTTTTTTCTCTGCAATATAAAATATTCTTAAAAAAATTAAAATATCTAACAGTTAACTTAGATGTTTTTTTTTTTTTTTCGAAAAATAGTTAATTTAGATTTTGTTTTTCATGGTTTTGTTAACTAGAGTTGTAGAACAATTTAATACTTACCATGTTAAAAATTATGCTTTGATAAAATTTATATAAGTAAATTGAGATGTGAAGTGGATAAATTAATTGCTTGCTTCTGCATAAAGACTTGCATAAATTTTGGTTGGTGGTAATCACTAGTAAATCTACACATTTACAATTTTAATCTTACATAAGTGATAAGGAAAATATAAATAATAGTGACAAGTAATAGATTATAAATATGATTATGGTAGGAACTAACCAATATTAAATATGTTATTTATGTGAGTATCTATTCTGAAGGATTATAGTTTTTTTTACCAAGCTTAAGAATAAAAAATTACAATACAAATATCTAAAAATCATGCATGAATATTAAAACCATATCAATAAATTATGGTATAAAATATATGAGATAGTGATTTTTGAAGTTAAACATTATAAGTTGCATTGGTTAATGCTAAACTAATAGTAAATTAGTTTCTTAGCAAATGAATATAAAATTTGTAAAATACTTTGATGATGTGAATAAATTTGGAATATATATATATATATATATATATATATATATATATATATATATATATATATATGAGACAAGACCCATCCTCAACCGGTTATGCTAGACTATATATATATGATATGTATCATATATATAGTCTAGCATAACCGATTGAGGATGGGCCTCGTTATATATATATATAGCTGGTATATATATATGTGTGTGTGTGTGTGTGTGAGACAAGACCCATCCTCAACCGGTTATGCTAGACTATATATATATATATATATGATATGTATCATATATATATAGTCTAGCATAACTGGTTGAGGATGTATATATATAGTCTAGCATAACCGGTTGAGGATGGGCCTTGTTATATATATATATATATAGCTGGTGTAGGAGCCACCCTCCATCTCAATCGGGAAAAGAAGATTCTCATTAAGTATGCACCCAGTCATGGCTCCAACAATAAGGTTGAATTGGCAGCGCTAGGGGCAATGTTATTTGTGGTAAACAACAAAGGTATAACAAATTTATTGTGCTTTGGCGATTCAAAGGTGGTTGTGGACTTGGCACTTCAGTGCTCTCAGATATTGGCCCCCCACTTACAAATAGTCTTACGTACCATTCAGAGCTTCTTCTCAAAATTCAATCTCCTATCTTTCAAACATTTTTATAGAGTTGAATACAGAGGCTGATGCTTTGTCAAAACAAGCTCTGACTCTTCTGCCAGGTCGCCTGATGATTGTGGATGCCTCCTCTACTGCAGAGGAAGTTATTATTGTTTAAAAAATGTGCTGATGAAAGAAGCCCATGAGGAATAGGAAGAAGTGATTCAAATCCTCAAGATCATGATATATTCCACAATGGATGGAATAAGGATAAGACTACTATTATTGTTTTTGTTTTAGATTTTTTGTAAAAAGGCTAATATGGCAACATTTTTGAGGTTCCATCAAGTCAATACAGCTCAAGGAGCATGTTGAGATTCAACAAGATGATGAGCTTAGTGAAAATCAATCACCTTCACTAAGTGGGCCCGCAGGCTATTTTTAGGTGTAAGTCTATTTTTAGACATGGTGATCATATTTCAGAAGTTGCGGAATGTTATTTGTGAATGGTTGGTCAAGTTGAAAAAATAGATGAAATTCTATTTTCAAAATATTGGGCGAAGTCTATTTATAGATCGTCGATCTAAAAATAGAAGTGTCGATTATTATTAGCTCTTAATAATAATCCGACAATAAACAACAACTTATTCTCTTGGAGCACTTAATTTCACTGTACAGATTTGGCAAATTAGTGGGCTGAAGGAATTAAGAAATTATTAGGGTTTACTGGTGGTTCATGCATGGAGGACTCAGTTAGAATTGAAGTGGCAAAGTTATGACAGAGTTGGAAGAGTAGTTCATGGAGTTGTTATTCAGTTTAACTTAGTTAATGGAGTTAAACTTAGTTGAGCTAGTTGTATCTAGTCTAACTAAATGATACACTAGAGAGAGTGGAGTGAATTAATTAGTTAACTAATTCACAAATAATAACTCATTAATCAACTGAACAATACAACAGTTAACTACAGTGCATGTCAGTTTGAGTGGAGATCTAGTGGAGAGATAGGTGAAACGGCAAGATGGACTATCCATTGTGACTATAGTGATACATTGATTGCACCACACACACATTGGAGTTGCCAATGAGGATTGCACAGTCAAGGCAAGGGTAATTCGAATTCATTCAGGGGTCTTCTTTAGCAGGTATTGTGTAGTGGAGGTAGGCTATCAGGTGGCAAGAAATCATTGTATGGATTTGTAGATTTTTAATATCCCAAAATGGGAATCTGCTAGCAAGGCATGACTGGAAAACACATTTTCTAGGAATGGCTGGTACAGGATTTGAAACCAAGACCTGAATCCCTTAGATCAATGTATCTAAGATCGAAATCCAAGAGGAGGCTCAAAAGAAATCACTCTAGGTGGGTTAAACAGGTCTCCCACACCTAGTTGTCTTGGAAAAATGCCCAATGAAGGGGCTGCAATAATATATGAACATACAATGGAGTATCAGTGTTATTTTTATGGGCCAGCATACATGAAGATCTGAAATGCCATCAAATGTATATTATAGCAGCACTTGTATACAAATCCTTGAGGAAAGAGACACTCAAGCAAGGCAATGCAGCCTCAAAGGAACATGTACATAAAAATAGATGAGCACTGCTACATAGGAATTTATGCAGGCTAAGAGGACGCAGTTTATTAGAGACACTGCAACATGTTGAATAATAATAGAAGGATATGACAATATATGGCTCAAGAAATGAGGGGGAGCAAGCTCTCAATCCCAAAAAACAATAATACACCAATCCCAAGAAGGATTGGCTAAAATATACAAAAATGGAAAAATGCCGGAGTTGCAGTGTAGTAGCTGCAACTCAAGAACTGGAAATAGCAGGAGAAGGCTGAAGATGCTACATTTGATGAAAATTCCTCCTTCGATGGATCTTTCAAGTGAAAGGCTAATCCTATCACTGAAGATCTCACCCTCCGATCAACACTGCAAACCCTCACTGCAAGTGTACTCTGAAAATAGCGCAGTCACTGAGGGAAACTGCACTATAGGTGGAATAAAAAGTGTTGGCCAAGTGCCAAGATCTGAAATCTACTCTGAATCCTTCCTTATTGATCTCATAGAGGGAAGAAGGCTTCCTCCTCTAAAAAAAATCCAAGGAATGGTGTTGTGGAAACACCCTGCAACACAACGTTATACTTTAGCAAAAATAACGCTGTAGTTGAAGGAGGTGGCTTGGCCTTGAGCCCGAATGTGGAGAAATGAAGTGAAATCCCTCAAGAGGCCTCTCAAGAAGGAGAAGGAATCCTAAACAGGAATTCCTTGTGCTAAACGACATTGCAACTCTGCTAAACAGCAGGAGGCTGCAAATAGTCTAAGCAGGCAAGAAATCAATAATCATAAGCATGAGTAACAATGGCTGCCTTGCCCTCCTTTTAAACAAATGAAAGCTCCCTCTCCATGGGTCCCACTCATTAGGGTTTCCTCCATCAAGGAAACTTCCCTCCTCTTTCACTGCGTTGTCCCACAAGATGACCTCCACCTCCTATCACTGCGCTATTTGACTTGGTCAACTAGACATTTTCCTCATGCAAAAGTCCCTCTTCACACTGGAAGGTGAAAAATCTAGCCACTCTAATGATCCCTTTCACACTATGAGGGATTTTATTCCTACTCATGGGTCTCCTCACCCATTTTATTCACCTCCTAGATGATATAAACAAAATCAATGTTCCAATTAGCTTCATGCTAATTTTGGGAACATTACAGTCCTCCCCTCTCAAAGATTGCTTGTCCTCAATCAACTGCAAGGATAGAACTGTTACACCATTTTTTGGTCATCTAACCTATTATCGTTAGATGAACCCAAGTACACCATGTAAGACCAATTTTACCCCAAGTAAAATCACTTTCACCACATTTGTTTACACTTCTTGGTCATATTTAACCTAAAGCAAGGTAATTAATTAAATAAATCATTATTTATTTAATAATTTCCTAATAATAAGTTATTTAAATCATTATTTAAATATTATTCCTAGTTAAATTTGACTAAGTCATTTTCAAATAATTAAATAAACCATTATTTATTTAATTATATTCCCCTCATTTCCCTTAAATAATAAATAAATCATCTATTTATTTGTTATTTATAAATAAAGGAATTGACCCAAGTCAAAAACCCTTTTCCCTCCAACAAATATAATAAAATATTCCTAAAGGGTGATTCTAGAAGATGTTTAATAATATTTTATTCATGCACCAGGTTCTAGAATACCCCAATATTTTGTTATAAATAGGAGGGTTTTTCCCATTCATTAACCACCTTCATTGCATTGGATCCCATTAGATCTGCTTTTGGTCACCATTTTGCATTTCTGTTTTATGAACTCCCATTGAGTTCCATGTTCTGTTTTTCACAATAGTTAGAGAGAGAGACCATTAATCTGAAACAATGAGGACTTCCAAGAACCCAGCCCACTGAGGATAACCGGAAAGCACCTTTCTTGTTTTCCTCTCACGTGCCCCATTCTTTGATATAATAAAAAAGATTCTTTTAAACATATGTGTTCTTGTCTTGTCCATTGGTGCTTGTACTTTACTTTACCTGCTTAATATCTTCCATATATAGATCTAGATGCGTGCAGCTTATTACAGATTTTAAGATATTTTGCAGCCATAACTTATGTTAGGGCTACTTCATATGCATAGCTAAATTGAGTTTTTACGACAAAAAATTCATGCTAACAATTGGCGACTCCACACGGGTTTTCTTTTGCGACCACTGTCGTTTTCTATTTTCCTGCATATCCAGTTGTTTCAGACCCTAGGGTTTCTCTTCAGTTTTCTGCTTTTCCTATTTTTATGCTAGTTTTTTCCTCTAAAACCCTCAAACATTCAAATTTCTAACTTCCGTGTGTTTCTGGCCTTATTGCGCAGGTGATCGACATTAGCCGCAGCTGAGACGACACAATTTTCTGAAATCTACCACAACCAGCCCTGGATCTACAGGTCGCACTTATCTGCCCAAAAAGTGCGACCTGGCCTTGAGGGCGCACTTTTCTGCCCTAAATTTGCGCCCTGGCCTGACAACAAGCCCAAAATCTACGACCTGCAATTTTTTCTGCCATCTGTCAGCGCTTTTTCGGGGTTTCACTGAAGCTTCTGTCAGGGTGTTCCAGCCTGCGTCTCCACCCGTTCAGACCTGTTTCTGATCTATTTCACTCACCTAAGTGGGACTCTTGCCCCTTAGGGCTCTAGTTCCCTCCACTTTTTGTGGGAGAGTTTGTTGCTGTTTTCAGACGTCTGCATTTCCAGAAGTTTCAGTTTTCTTTCAAATCTGCTACCTGTTGTTCAGATCCGCACAGGTCAGCCTTTCTTCCCTTTCTATACACTGCCTTTCGCTTTGTTTGGGTTCTACTCTAGGGTCACCCCCTTTGACCCCCTCTTCTTAGCTGACCTCCTATTTTCTAGCAGCAACCTTGCCCCTGCCTCTTTGCTACTTTCTGCACCACTTTCCAGCAGATTTCTCCATTAGATCCCAGTCCCTCTAGACCTTCGATCTCTTGGTCTCTTGTCAGTGTGCTCTGCCCCTTTTAGACTAGTTTTGAGAGACCCACTTTCTTGGGTTCGTTTGCTGCCTTTTTAGTTGTTAATTTTCTGTTCTTTCAGTTTTATTTACCACATATTTCTTTTCCATTACGCAGCACACTTTTTCTTTTACTCTGAAAACGTCAAGGTTTAATCAATTAAAATTAACGCACGCCACACACTGACCCTAAGTGAAGAAGAGCCTGGTTAACACCGCTTGGCAAAGACTCTAAAATTAATCGACACTGCACCTCCTTGCCCTTGTCGTGTCTTGCGTTTGCACCTTGCTGCCCTTGTCGGTCGTTATTCTTCCCATCATCATTGCGCCTCCAAGGCGTTTCTCCCGGCAACTTCTTGGCCTTCACCCTTAGTTTTCGGTTGGTCGACTTCCTCCCTCCCGTCGTCATCGAGTAAGTCCTCCCCCGAGTCCGCCCTACGACTCGTCCTCTGATTGTTCGGGTTCTCCCCATCCTTCTGGTTCTTCCCCTTTCACCCTCACCATGTCTAGTTCTGAACCTAGCCCTAACCCTAGTTCTTCTGCTGGGTCCACCTCCAGTGGAACCACTACGGGACCTACCTCAACTGCCCCATTACTACCGTATATGGCTGGCCTTAGTCTCCCCGACTTCAATCAGCTTATCAACGACCCTATCCGCCACGATGTCAGTTGGCCTGCTATGCCCACCAAGCTCCCCTCCGACATTCCCAAGTTTGAGGGCCTTGCTAGTGAAGATCCCTCCAATCATATCCGATCTTTCCACATGTGGCGCTCCTCTAATTCCATCACCGATGACTCCATTCATCTTCGTTTATTCCAACGCACCCTTACCGGCGACGCATCCAAATGGTATGTTGACCAAGCCACTTCTTCCCATACCACTTTTTCCACCATTTCCCAAGCCTTTTTGTCTTATTTCCAGCTCCCTCTCTGCTACGACACTGGCACCGAACTGTTCACCTCCTTTCAGCAATCCTCTTCAACCTATCTCTCCGCTCATGTTCAAGAGTGGCGAAGATGACGGAGCTTATGCTGTGCCCCCCCTTTGAAGATCGCGTATACATGGATTGGTTCCTTCGCACCCTCCTACCACCCATTGGAAAAGATGTCGCATCCCATTTTCCGCAAACCGAAGAAGCCTCCCTTCAAATAGCTTTAAAGTATGATCTCATTTATGATCAATCCGGTTATGTGTATACCGTCCTTCCTGATCTCCCCAAACTCAGTGGTCCTAACGCCTCGGGACCCTCTCATTCCGCTGATGGTATCGTCGGAGCTCTGTCCCATACCACTGCCCAGCCTCTTGCTCCCTATGGTTTTTCCCCCGGAGGGGCCAGCACTTCTAGCACCTTTCCCCCTCCTAGCAACATGTACCCTGGCTATGGCATGCCTCCTCCCTTTGCCCACCCGCCTCCGTACCTCACTATGGCCCCTTCTCATCCTTATCCCTATCCTCAGTCTGGTGTCCCTGCTCCTCCTGCTTTCAGGTCTCCCCCTCCCTTACCTCCTCCCCCCTGCATTTACTACCACCCATAGGGCACGTATTTGCGCAACAAGGGGTGCCTCCTTCTCGACGGAGGCACGGAAATCCATCCACCCCTGGCAATCGTGGACCCACTTCTCTCGGTCTGGACCCTAACACCGCCAACCAGCCACAAGGCTCTCAACCCAAGCCCGACCGACCGCTCCGCACCAATAAGCCCTGTTCATGCTGCGGTGTTTATGGTCATTACACTCACAATTGTCCCCTATTACCTCAGATGCGACAAATGTGGGAATCCCAACCCACCGTGCGGGGTCAACATTCCTCCCCGACCACCTCTCCCCATCCAACCCCTGTCCAACCTGCCGTGTTCACCAATCCTTTCCCTCAGCAAGGATTCATAGCTACTCAATCACCTCGTGCCCCTAGCACAACTCAGCATTCCCCTTCTGGCAACCTCTGATTATAAAATTCTCATGATGGCCTCTGACCCCCCTCTCACTGTCGACCTCAACCTCCAAACCCGGTCTCGTCAATATTCCCCACCTCCTATTTCGCCTGTCGCCGAGTCCCCATCATCCAGTTCTACGGAGCCTCTATCGACACCCAAGGGTCCCTTACAAATCCCTCCCCCCAAAGTTGAGGTTCACACCAAACTTCCTAAGGGTCCCTTATGCCGAAATGCTGCCTCTGGTCGGGCTACCCATTCCTACAGCATAGTGGATGATCTGGCACAATCTCCGGCTGCCATTTCAACGCTAGAACTCCTCTAGTCATGTCCTTCTCAAAAGAAAGCTCTACTATCTACCATGGGTGCTGTAGATCCTACTGATGACCTGTTAATTGTTTTTGATGCCCGTCAGTCCGACCACGCCCCTCTTCCTCCTTTAGTTGCTTTCCAAATCCCCGTCAAAATCCGAAACGCCAATGTCGCTCGCTGTATTATTGATGAGGGGGAATCTACCTGTGTAATGTCCGCTTCGGTTTGGAAACAACTCGGATCCCCTGAGCTGGCACCTTCCACCATCACCCTCTGTGCGTGGGATGGCCATGCCTCCCAACCCATTGGTCTTTTTCGTAATTTCCCTATCACCCTCGCCGGTAGGACTGTCTGTGTCGACGTTGAAGTTATTGATGCCCCTCTTGACTACAACATCCTTTTGGGGCGTAGCTACACCTATGCCATGTCTGCCGTCCCAGCCGTAGTCCATCGCAAAATGTTTTTCCCCCATAATGGAAAAATCGTCACCATTGACTAGTTGTCGTATCGTGAACCTAAATCCCAGACCTCACCTAAGTCCACCATCTCTACTGTCACCAACAAGCAAACTGTTGATTCTTTGACAAGCGTCTCCCCTGGCGTCTACAAAGACTCCTCTTTGCTTGGCACCTTCCCCGGTCCTCACCCTCCTCCAATCTCTGATCTTAGCTCGGCCAATGTTTGCATGATGCAATCCTCCCAGGCTGCCCTCCCGCACCCTGCCTCCGCTAGTCAGCAACCTCCATCTTATCCGCCGCACCCTGTTCCTAGCCCTTCACCTCAGTTGACTCACCCCCTCCCCCCGGGCCCTCCCCCTCTCCCTCACACTCTGGAACCTCCTTACCCTCCTGAATCAATTCCCTCTAGCCTCCCCCATCTCGGAACCATTCCCCCTGGCCATTTCTCCGCCGGTCAAATCCCTTTCCTTGGTCCCCCTCCCGAAGTCTATTCGGTTCCCATCATGGCCACCCCGTCCCTCCCTAATTTAACATTAGGAATACCGGTATGGTATCTTACTCCTCCCACCGAGACCCCCCCCGGCCATCCTAAACCATACATTGCTGTGACACCAGTTCAACCGATTCCTGTTGCTCCTCCCACTGCTACGGTACCTCTAGCACCGTGACACGACCCTCCTCATGCTGAGACTACTACAAGTAAGAAAATAAAAACTCGTAGGGGGGCACCCAAAGATAAAGCCACCACTCCCGATCCTACTCCTCCTCCACCCACCAAGCCTTGCGCTTTATGTGATGCTGTTGGTCACGCCACCCATACTTGTCCTGAGTTACCTCGTATACAACCCATGGTCAAAGTCGTGTTTCCTGATTCATCGGCCTCGGAAACCTCGGTTCCCCCCACCCCCATAACCAAGAACCCCAAGACCCTCCGCACCAACAAACCCTGCGCTTTATGTGGTATCCATGACCATTATTCTCATCATTGTCCTCACCTCATGCATTACCACACCTCTTTAGAGGTCATTCGCGAGTATGAAGTGGAACAGAATCAATCCACCTCGCCCATCCTCGCTCAGTATGCGTCGAGTTTACTCGAGGACCCTCCGGCCACCATTGACATCCCTCCTCCTGACGTTGAGATGTTCGAATCTGCTGCTCCTCTCTTGTACCTATCATCATCCGCCCAACCTTCGGAGTACATCCCCTTCGTCTCCACTTCGCCTATTCCACCCGATACCCCTTCCGCGCCACTCTTGGACTCCTCGCACTTTGACCATCTCATTACTTTCTCTTCCGTCATTCCCCCTGATGCCCTGTTTCTACGCCTCTCTTCTCGGAATAATGATTTAGGTCGCTTTGCAGCCTCCTGTGGTTTTTTCCTTCACTCCCTATCTCCCCCCAATCCCAATGTGCCCATCCATATCTCCGATTTACTTCACACCATGAGCCCTCGATTCTCCTCCCCTCTCCTGTCTCGTGTCGCTATTCGATCAGCTCCATCATCCATGTATTACATTGGTTACGCCGATGGCGCCAGTCGTTATTCCCACCACCTCACTTCAGCTGCCTGGGCCATTTTTACCCCCATGCATACCCTTGTTCTCGTACATGGGGTCTGCATTGGTACCGCCACCAATAATCAGGCCGAGTATGATGCCGTCCGTGGTCTCTTAGCTGACGCTCTCTCTCATCGCATCCTCCATCTGCACGTTTATCTAGATTCCCTGCTTATTGTCCTACAACTTAATGGTGTCTACCGTATACATCATCCTACCCTGTTCAGACAGTATTTACGGGTGAAACTTTTAATTCGTGCATTTAGATTCATTTCATTCAACCACATCTCTAGAAGTCACGATCACTATGTAGATCAGATAGCAAATCATGTCCTAGATTGGCATTTATCACACACAACACAATAGCATCCACCAAATGCACATAAAACTCATATATATATACCATGTGTTTTAAAGTCCATACACTTTGAAACATATGACATGCCCATAGCATGTTATAAAATCCACTACTACAAAATGGGGGGCACCACTTGCCCCACGCCTAATCACACTCTGGAGGTCCCGAGCCAACGGCTCTACTCCCGCAACTCGTAGATCACGAACTGCCTTCCCAGCCATCGCCATGCGCTGCATGATCCCTCGCCATTCCGAGGGGAGTCCAATACACAACTCTATGTATCGGTCGTTTAACTCCTGCCACCCACGCTTCGACACACCAGTAAACAGTCCCTCACATCTACGACGGATATCCTCCACCAATGCAGCCATCTCTTCATTCTGTCTTGTGCTCGATCCACTAGCACCAGTAGCCCCTGCTGCTGCAGGACGCCCCATATATCCGGCTGGTTTTATCGGAGCTATATCTGCATCCTAAACAATATAACGATTAGCACCATTTATGCTAATCACTAACTATAAAAAGCACATAACGGATTGGTTGCTTGTATCTTACCATCGGGGCCCCATACTCTCCCAGGCGGTAGTGGCAAGTCCGGATCTCCCCAGTAACTCATCCCACTATAGGGATAGTCGTCTATGTATAACGACATCTGATCCCAATGCATAAAAAACTCTAGTCGAAACACCCTTCCGACCGCCCCTCCTCCTCCTCTACTCAGTAGCCGTCCCCACCTCCGCATCCGGGGCTCTCTTGGGCCCCCATCCGGCAACTGTATCTGAGGTCGCAAGGTCGGGATCTTCTCAAAGAAGAAAGAGCACAACACCGTCCCATACGCACAATCATGATTCACCTGCCGCTTACATAGCGAAAAATGGCGTTTCAGCGCCACCAACATCATCTGGGCCCACCCATAGTAGGTCCCACCCAACACACTCTCTACAATCATCATCTGTCCTCCAGTGATGTGATGGAGCGCCTGACTACCTAAGACCGGCAACACCGCTGTGGCCACTGCTCGGGTCTCCAACCTCTGTAGATCCCCAATAGATATCCAATTCCCCTTGACTCGGACACTCAGTCGACAATGTCGATCGACAAACTCCATAATGTTATGCCCCCGCGGTAACACTGGCTGCGTGTTCCCCACCATCCCCAATGGAGGGAGACCAGTCAAGAAATATAAATCCTGGACCGTCAGCTCGATCTTGTAACCCTGCACTACAAAACTCTCATGATCTGGATCCCAGTAACTGAGAATCTGAGCCAACAAGGGCTCACCAGCCCTCATCAAAGGGTTCTCCAAAAACTTTAGCACCCCAAACCTAGCCAGTGCATGACGGACACCCAGATCCGCTTCAATCTCTGTTCGCAATGCACCCAAATCTCTTTCTCTCCATTTGACTAGTATCTTTTCCATATCTGCACAAAACCAACATCTTTGTCAGTCTACAGATTATCATTACTGGATTAGTTCACATCCAAACTACAATCTCAGCCTAAAACAACACTGAAATCCCCTCCCCCTTACAGGTCGCACTTTTCAAGCAATTCTTGGGCCAGGTCGCACCTTTCAGGCAAAAACCTGTGTCCCAGGTCGCAGTTTTTGCCCCAAAAAGTGTGACCCGGCCGTGAGGGTGAAGTAGGTCCAGTTACTAAGAATTTAAGCCCTAATCTGAAATTTGAATCCATCAAAAACAAAGAGTAGGATTAGGCCTCTTACCTGCAACTGACAGATCACGATTCAAACGGTCGGTTTGTCCGCTACGATCGCCGCAAGATTTAGGGCTTTCTCTCCTCTCCACATTCACCACAGCTACACAAACAAATGAATGATTTTTGGAGGGAAAGTGCCTTATTAGAAGAAAACCCCTAATTTTTCTTTCGCCAGCTGCGACCCAACCGTAGCTCCGTTTGACAAACCGTTCACACCGTTGGAAAGCTCTCACCGAGCACTACAATGGGTATTTATCATTTTTTCATCTTTTGATACTTCACCCCGACACATTTTGTCTATGAAGGGTCCCCCCATCTCTCTTCAAAACCTAATTTCTTCACTTACAACACTTGTAATGGGGGCACCACTTTGCCTCCTTACTTGTTCTTAACTGTGATGATTTTCGTCATGAGTTACCCCATTGTACTCATGCTTTCACTGGTCCCCATTGGACCTTTCCTTCACGGCAACACCCCTGAGTCGCCCTTGTTTAGAGCCTATGCATAGAGTTCACCCTCCATACAGTATGTGTTCGTTCCCTCCACATCCCTACATTATGTTTATCATTCTTCGCCCTCCTTACCATTAGGGCAGTTGCCACCCATACCATTTATACCCCCTATGCTCTAACAAGGAAATTCACCCATCCACTCCTTCGTATTCCCTCTTCCCTCATCATCATCACTACCTATATGATCCTTGCTCTTGACCTCCTCCTATCGACATCAGCTTATCTTCTCCGGCAGCCAGGTCCAGGGGGCAGTCACTCTTAGTTCATGCTCTTTCTTCAGCCTGATCATGATTTCTATGCTCGATGATTCAGTGATGCCACCACCATCCTTCATGATTCTCGGGTGTGTGTGAGATGTCCCAACCCTCATGAGGGGGTGGCCCTCCAGGTAGCCCCCCACACACCCGGATGACTTCGTCACTTCAGTCCTTGATGCAGCTCCTCTCATTTGACGATATCGGCCTCCATCGCTTGCAGCACATTTTAGACTTACTTGTCTCCATCAGATTTTGTGAGCCCTTCCCCACGTGTAGGGGGCATCTGGGTCTATTTCTATCTCCTGTACCACATTATTATTGTATAAGTCCTGACGATTATTCCAGGCATAGCATGTATATGGGAGTCATTATTCTATCGTTTCTGGCTCATGTTATGGCCAACACCTCTTTCACTATTGCATTCCGTGGTTTTCCAGGCGCTTTCTTCTTCCGTACTATTGTTTCGGCGGGCATAGGTATGCCTCCCCCACCGCCTTTCGCATTAGTACCACCTCATACATTTGAGACTTGTTGCACCTGTAAGTCTCGTCTCCTCAGGGTCTAGTCCTTCACACACTTTCGATTACCATACAGTCCTCTCTCTCACTTCCATTTTCCCACCTAGCGATTGAGTTCTTACAACGTACTTCGGTCATACGATTTGCTCCTAACACTCGGACGTTGGGGGGCAATCTGTTACACCATTTTTTGGTCATCTAACCCATTATCGTTAGATGAACCCAAGTACACCATGTAAGACCAATTTTACCCCAAGTAAAATCACTTTCACCACATTTGTTTACACTTCTTGGTCATATTTAACCCAAAGCAAGGTAATTAATTAAATAAATCATTATTTATTTAATAATTTCCTAAGAATAAGTTATTTAAATCATTATTTAAATATTATTCCTATTTAAATTTGACTAAGTCATTTCCAAATAATTAAATAAACCATTATTTATTTAATTATATTCCCCTCATTTCCCTTAAATAATAAATAAATCATTTATTTATTTGTTATTTATAAATAAAGGAATTGACCCAAGTCAAAAACCCTTTTCCCTCCAACAAATATAATAAAATATTCCTAAAGGGCGATTCTAGAAAATGTTTAATAATATTTTATTCATGCACCAGGATCTAGAACACCCCAATATTTTGTTATAAATAGGAAGGTTTTTCCCATTCATTAGTCACCTTCATTGCATTGGATCACACTAGATCTGTTTTTGGTCACCATTTTGCATTTTTGTTTTATGAACTCCCATTGAGTTCCATGTTTTTTGTTTTCCTCAAGAGTTAAAGAGAGAGACCATTAATCTAAAACACTGAGGACTTCCAAGAACCCAGCCCACTGAGGAGAACCGGAAAACACCTTTCTTGTTTTCCTCTCAGGTGCCCCATTTTTTGATATAATAAAAAAGATTCTTTTAAACATATGTGTTCTTGTCTTGTCCATTGGTGCTTGTACTTTACTTTACCTACTTAATATCTTCCATATATAGATCTAGATGCGTGCAACTTATTACAGATTTTAAGATATTTTGCAGCCATAACTTATGTTAGGGCTACTTGATATGTGTAGCTAAAGTGAGTTTTTACGACAAAAAATTCATGCTAACAAGAACTGAAGGGCCTTCTTGAGGCATGTGGGCTGAAAATAAATTGGGATCTACCATCCCCATATGAATCTCCCATCCCTAAGCAATCATCCACACAAAATGAGTTACCCTCCAACATGGCAACTCCTGAAAGTCTTCCTCCACCTTTGGCTCATGCAAAGTAGGTGGGCTAAAAATATGATCTGGTAGATAAGGTAGTCTACCCCACGCTGTCCTTCTCTCCACTCATGATGAGTGTAGAGTATGTGCTGGTCTTGGGTTGCAAAATTATTGCCCTCAAGTGGCAAAATGAAGAACAATCCTCCAAGGATCTTTCCTCCAACATTGAAGAACAAACTGGCCCAAAACATTTCATCCATGATGAATAGGACATGGTCATCATAGAATATCCAAATGAGAAGTTTGCTGAAGCTTTTACATGATGATGCATGATACAAACAATGTCTCAAGAGGACACAACAAAGTCTTATCCATTGCAACTTCAGAAAATAGCATGGCAAGTAATATACAAAAATCATCACACCTACTAATGAATAGTAAATGGCTAAATGTGTCAAAAATACATGATCAAACACTTGCCCATGGTTATATAATGGATGGCTATCAAACTCATGGCCCACCCCAAAAGAGAACAAATATGTGGTTGTAGTGGCCATATCTCCTCCCATGCTCCCATTAGAACATGTAGTGCAGAAAATGTGGGAATACCCTCCCCTCAAGGACACATCCAACTCATGTGTCAATTCCCCAATCATGCCCTCAACAAGAATAGAAACAATATCAGCAAATGAAGACATGATCAATACAAGAATGAAGGAGATACTGATGGCTTCATGTGGTGCTTGAAGGTACCAACAGTCTCCTAAGTATGTAAAACACAGTTTTACAAACTGCTACTTTAGGAAATTACAAGGAAAAATGTTTCTTGATACATAGTTAATCATGTATGTCATCATATGGAAAATAGTTGGATATAATAACTGAACATACATGTAATGAGAAAACATTTGCCCAAGGCCACATAGGAGATGTCTGCCTCCATCATATACTTTGACCCAACATTGATCATGGAGCAATGTGAAAAGCTTGCCCTCTTGTAGAGCAACGCATTGCATAGTAATGGTAAGAGTATGCAAATCAATAAATGTAAAAACATATTTCTTACCATATGCTGGAAGTAAGATGATACATGGATCCATGAGTGAGTCCTCCATAGTGTTTTGGCATGCTATGAAGAGGAATGAACCATGTGCTGCAAGAATATCCTCCTTCTCATGCTTGGAAGCCCAAGTCAAGAAGAATATGTCATAGTAATATATGTCTCCATCCATTACCCCATCATTTTCACCTCCTCCTTGTTCACCGAGTGCATCTAATGTGAAGTGATCCTGGGGACACTCCATCCATAAGTCTCTGCTCCAAAGTGACAGTGCTGTGAGATAATGAAAATAGGCTCCTGTCAATACAAAGCTCTATCCTTTGACATGCTCCCTGTCAAATAATCCTCTAGTAATGTTGTTGCAAATATGGAAGACCTTCCAAGATGGAAGTGCTTCCTGATCCTCCAAGGCCAAGGATTAGCCCTATTGCACCATGAGAGTGCCCTCTTCTACTCTTGCAACATCACACAAGATGTGAGAGAAAATTTTCCCTTGATCTCTCAAGTACAATTCAAACAACCAAAGTGCTTGCTATCTCCTTATGCTCCCATCATACAACTCATGTGATGGAGACACAATGAGTGATATGAATGTCACATCAACATCATGCATCCATACTCCTTGCTGCCCAATGATGCAAGCATCTTGCCACCTCTTCTCCATCCATATCCCCTTAGGAAGAGGATATGCCAAGTGATGGCCAAACTCCTTCAAGAGGAGCCAGCGCAGCCAAGCCTCTTGCTACTTAGTGTCATATAATTGCAAGTAGCTTTCTAGCTTCTTGCTCATCAACCACATCCAATCAATCACTTGTGGATGTCTCCTCCTTTCCTTTCCCTTGGTATTCCTCTCATGAGGGCTACCCTTCTCCCAAACCAAATCTCTCCCTTTGCATTTCATGAAAGTTTGAAATGCAGCTCTTTGGAGACCTCCTAGAGAAGATCTCTCACCCATGACTATGTTGAATACACAAGGATCCAAATATGATGAAGATAACATCTCCTCTCCACCATTATTTGACAGCGTTGTTAATCTCTTCAATGATGTAGTGGCTATCTCATACTCCAACTCAAGTATGGTTCATAGTTTTTCATAGCAGTGTCATGGTTTGCTTCATCCTCCAAAAGTTCACACTCCAACCTCAAGGGTTGTGTGCAATTCAACAAAGGTGCATGAGGTTGAGGGTTCACCTCTTTCTTGAACCATTCAAGTTTGCACAGTGCAGTGCAATCCTGCTGCTCTAGATTAGCAATGTGATTTCACCCTTGGTCATGTACAAGAAAATTTCCACAACTTTCAAAAGGATTTGCTGCAATAATAGATAGTGGAAATATTTTCATACCTTGATGAGATTTGGGAATCTCTTGTAGGGCTGCAAGAGTTACTTCCTCCAATGTGCTGGCTGCCCCAATTGTTGATGTATATGGCTACTCCTCCATGAGTGTGACAGTGTTAGTACAAGACTCCTCAAGTGGTGGTGAGGGCTCCTTCTTTTCTGTTCTTCTATTGTCAAACTTCTTGATCAGCTTTTGAGAAAACTTAGCAAGAGTAGACACTCTTGCATGGCTCAAAAGGCTGAACCACCAAATGTGGGCTTCACCTTCCAGGTGCAGCGCTGAGATCTCAACAACCTGTTTCTCCACTACAGGATGTAGTAGGAAAAATGCTTCCAGCTTCCTTACCCAAGCTCTTGATATAGATAACCCATCAAATGTAGACAACAAAAATCTATTGCCTTTGATTTATTTTTTGTTGCATGGTCTCTTCTCTTCCTTCAACTGGATGAATTGTGGGAAAGCTAGAGTTTCTTTGAAGGCTCTAGGTTGAGATTTGTACTCAACAAGGTAATCACTTAGAATCCAATGATCCAAGTATCTTTCATGCTTGTCTTCTTCTTCTCCATGAGAATAGGAAGTGCATGGTCCTTCCTCTTCTTTTTGCTCCTCCTCTTTGGAGAGGCTCCTCTTAGTTCTGAAAATTGATTAGAGTAATCTCATCGTCTTCATCATTTTGATCTTCTTCTATCTTCTTTGGGTGAAACTCACAGGCTGGGCCAAGAAAGATGCTTCGAATCACTGTAATATCCCAAAATGGGAATCTGATAGCAAGGCATGACTGGAAAACGCATTTTCTAGGAATGGCTGCTACGGGATTTCAAACCAAGACTTGGATCCCTTAGATCAATGTATCTAAGATTGAAATCCAAGAGGAGGCTCAAAAGAAATCACTTTAGGTGGGTTAAACAGGTCTCCCACACCTAGTTGTCTTGGAAAAATTCCCAATGACAGGGCTGCAACAATATGTGAACATACAATGGAGCATCAGTGTTATTTTTATGAGCTAGCATACATGAAGATCTGAAAATACATCAAATGTATATTATAGCAGCACTTGTATACAAATCTTTGAGGAAAGAGACACTCAAGCAAGGCAATGCATCCTCAAAGGAACATGTACATAAAAATAGATGAGCACTGCTATACAGGAATTTCTACAGGCTAAGAGGACACATTTTATTAGAGACACTGCAACATGTTGAATAATAATAGAAGGATATGACAATATATGGCTCAAGAAATGAGGGGGAGCAAGCTCTCAACCCTGGAAAACAATAATACAACAATCCTAAGAAGGATTAGCTAAAATATACAAAAATGGAAAAATGTCGGAGTTACAGTGTAGCAGCTGCAACTCAAGAACTGGAAATAGCTAGAGAAGGCTGAAGATGTTGCATTTGATGAAAATTTCTCCTCCAATGGATCTTCCAAGTGAAAGGCTGATCCTATCACTGAAGATCTCACCCTCCGATCCACACTGCAAACCCTCACTACAAGTGTACTCTGAAAATAACGCAGTCACTGAGGGAAACTATGCTGTAGGTAGAATAAAAAGTGTTGGCTAAGTGCCAAGATCTGAAATTTGCTCTGAATCCTTCCTTACTTATCTCCCATAGGGAATAAGGCTTCCTCCTCTGAAAAAAAATCCAAGGAATGGTGTTGTGGAACCTCCACTACAACACCCTGCAACACAATGTTATACTTCAGCATAAATAACACTGTAGCTGAAGGAGGTGGCTTGGCCTTGAGCCTGAATGTGGAGAAATGAAGTGCAATCCATCAATAGGCCTCTCAAGAAGGAGAAGGAATCCTAAACAGGAATTCCTTGTGCTAAACAACATTGCAACTCTGCTAAACAGCAAGAGACTACAAATATTCTAAGCAGGCAAGAAATCAATAATAATAAGCATGAGTAACAATGGCTGCCTTGCCCTCCTTTTAAACAAATGAAAGCTCCCTATCCATGGGTCCCACTCATTAGGGTTTCCTCCATCAAGGTAAATTCCCTCCTCTTTCACTGCGCTGTCCCACAAGATGATCTCCACCTCCTATCATTGCATTGTTTGACTTGGTCAACTAGACCTTTTCCTCATGCAAAAGTCCCTCTTCACACTGGAAGGTGCAAAATCTAGCCACTCTAATGATCCATTTCACACTATGAGGGATTTTATTCCTACTCATGGGTCTCCTCGCCCATTTTATTCACCTCCTAGATGATATAAACAAAATCAATGTTCCAATTATCTTCATGCTAATTTTGGGAACATTTCAAGATTTCTTCTTATTAGTGTGTGACAATTGATTGTAATGAGAGCTTGATGTACTAAGCTTTGTATGAGATTGTTACATGATCTCCATGATACATAATATATGATAGTTGGGGTTTTCAGCTTCAGGCTTTCCCGTTTAGCAATTGTGTTATGTGCGATTGTTTTTATTGCTTCATGTGTTTGCAATTGATTTTAATTTCCGCAAAAGATTAACAGTGGAAGGATTATGTATTTAGCAAGAAGATAAAATATTGTTAGATCAGGAGAATCTGGATATATACATGCATCTTGTATATAATTTCTACATGGTATCGGAGCAGTGTTAAGTTTTGAAGATTGAAATTGTGAATAATTGTTGAGTTTGTGCTGCTGGACAATTCAAATTTTCTTCATAAAATTCTTGGTGTAACAGTTGAGTATACATTGAAATATATTTCAATGGGTTACGATTGGAGTATTCCCTTGATGGTAGCTTGAATTACATAGCCTGGAAGGATAGGATGGATGTAGTGCTGGAGGATAATGGACTAAAGGAGTTCATCGATAGCGATGTTCCTAAGCTGGGATCTAGCGATGTTGCATTACTTGAAGCATGGAAAAAGAAGGTAGCAAAGACAAGAAGAATTCTGTTGGAAGGTGTGAAGGACCCTATTATGTCTAGCCTTCATGGGAAAGCCACTTCATTTGCAATGTGGATGGCTTTGACAGATTTCTTCCAAAGCAGCAGCGACCAGAGGAAGTTGGCACTGAAAGATAAGCTCAAAAAAATAAAAATGGAGAAGGGTGACAATATTCTAAAATATCTCACGAAGTTTGTCCACTGTAGGGATGAACTGCAAAGTGTGGGGATTATTGTTGATGATGAAGACTTGGTGAGATTGGCTTTCCTTGGGCTTTCGAAGAGTTGGCGTAGCTACAAAGACTCTGTCAATGGACGGGAGAAACTGCCAGGATGGGAGTGACTTTGGTTGGATCTTGTGCAGGAGGAGATAAGGCAAAGTACTATGGATGGCTCTTCATCGAAGAATGAAGATGAAGAGAATTTTGCTTTGGCTGCCAAAGCAAGGAAAGGGAAGGGGAAGAAATTTCCTTCAAAATCTGAAGCTAAAGGCAAGAAGCAGGATTTGTTCGAGGTGAAGTGTTTTCACTGTCACGAACATGGGCATTTCACCACTAACTTCCCACAGAAGAAGAAGAACAAGAAGGTTGTTGGAGATGTAGCTGGAGTGGCCTTAACCTCGCAATTTGAACTTGATTTCTCTTTGATCGCATGCTTGGTTTCAAGCTATATGGGATTGGTGTGGTATCTTGATAGTGGTGCGTCTTTCCATATGACGAGAGACAAGGAGTTGTTTAGTGATTTGGAGGAGAAGGACCTTCAAATGCATATAGAGATGGGAAACGATGGTCGATACAGTGCGACTGAAATTGGGACCACTACCTTTGAAAGGGAGTCAGGTAATCCATTTCTGTTGAAAGATGTTATGCATGTTCAAGGTCTGAAGAAGAACTTGGTCTCGGTCACAATGTTGGAAGACAAAGGTTATGGCGCTTTTTTCATCGAGGGAAAAAATTTCTCACGACATAAAACAACAGGTCAAACCAAGAGGATAGGGATTTGAGTTAAGAATCTCTACAAGCTGAAGGTAGATGGCTGCGCTGCAATGATGGGAAAAGAAGAAGAAGTGGTGAGACGGGATGAGGGCGAATTATGGCATAGGAGATTGGGCCATCTTCACCATGGTGCTTTGAATATTTTACAGCAGATTTCTACTGGAATTCCCAAGGGTACTCTTGCACAGTTAGATCAGTGCAAGGGATGTACTATGGTAAGTTTGTGAAGACCACCTTTCATGAGAAGGAGAACCATGCTTCGGTGATCCTGGAGAGAATTCACACAGATGTGTGTGGAGCTCTCGGTTGCTTCAACAACAAAACACAGGTATTATGTTATATTTGTTGATGACTATTCTCGTAGATGTTGGATCTTCTTCATGCAGAAGAATAGCAAAACATTCTCAAAGTTTTGCGAGTTTAATGCACTGGTGGAGAAGGAGTTGGCGAAGCAAGTGAAAGCTCTATGGAGTGATAATGGTGATGAATACATCTCGGGCGAATTCAAAGACTTCTGTAGCAAAGAAGGAATTTGAAGAGAAATCATAGCGCCTCATAACCCACAGCAAAATGGGGTCGCTGAGAGGAAGAATAGAACGATCATGGGTGTTTCACGAGTGATGTTGCATGACCAGAGCCTACCGATACACTTGTGGGCGGAAGCATGCAACACTGCGGTTTATGTGCAAAATTGTTTTCCTCATAGAGTACTTGTCATGAGTACACCTGAAGAAGCTTTTACTGGTAAGAAGCCTGATATTTCTCATTTGAAGATTTTTGGCTCATTTGTTTACATTCATGTGACAAAGGACACCAGGAAGAAGTTGGAGCCAACTGCAGAAGTTGGGATATTTGTGGGGTACACAGAAACACCCCATAATTATTGTGTGTATTTGCCAGAAAGTCGAATGAATGTGGTGCAACGAGATATAAAATTCAATTTTGAGGGGGTGCTACACTTGCATGCAGAGGAGGAAATTATTGTTCCCAAAGATGAGCCTCTAGATGTGGATTAGCCATAGGAGGAGATTCATGGAGTGGAGGAGTCCAATCATGTAGAACCAAACATCAGACAAGGCAGAAAGCATACCACAGAAGTTGAGAGATTGAAGCTTGATGCGGCACAGAATGTAGGAGTCCCTAAATCACAGCATAGACAGAGACAGTCACCTGATCGTTTTACTGGATACATGGATCTTATGAGAAAGTGTGTCGTGACAGAGCCATCTTCTTTTGAAGAAGCAGTGCAGGAGCCCACATGGGTAGATGCCATGGTGGAGGAGTATGAATCCATTGTCAATAATAGTGCTTGGGAGATTGTTCCAAGGCCGGTTGGTAAATCAGTTGTAGGATAAAGATGGATCTTCAAGGTAAACCAAGCTACTGATGGGAGCGTTGAGAAGTATAAGGCAAGATTTGTTGCCTAGGGCTTCTCACAGATCGAGGGGATTGATTATGAAGAAACCTTTGCACCTGTCGCATGGTATTCTTCCATAAGGACCATCCTTGCTCTCTCAGCATAGATGGGTTGGCACATTCTTCAGATGGATGTGAAGACTGCATTCCTTAATGGGATCATTGAGGTGTTAGTCATCAGTATTTTTCACCTGTTGGTGATGACTAGTTGTAACAGCCAAGTTTTCTAGCAGCTGATCTAAAAAATTGCCAAATTTGCCAGCTGGAAAACACCCATAAAATTTTTTTTCCCTCCTACCTTTTCAATCTGCCCATGACAAGATGAAACCTCATTATCAAGCCCTATCTAACCTCAGCCATACTAGCTTGCCCATCAGCTCCAAAGAAAACAATCCAAATATTTCCAAAGAAGTCTCCCCTAAGTTAGGTAGTGGCGCTTTAGGCATTTCTCCCTTGGCAAACTATCCTAAAGCCAAAGAACCTCTATCTACTACAAACCACTCATAACAGACCTTCCCATTCTGCAAATAAAGTTGGTTACACCCTTAAGTCGCGCCACTAATAAACCCTTAAGTCTCAGCAATACATGTGCCATAGGTCAAACTGATATTAGGTGGTTTTACAGTGTTTTAATGGATCTTTAAAGAGCAGAAGTATACCAGCATTCCAGAAGACAGTATTTGGTTGCACATGAGAAGACAGTCGCTTCTCATGTGATTTTGAGCCTGGGATGCAGCAACAGGGCAGAGAGTTGTTTCATTAAGCTCCTGCGATCATAGTCACAGGTTAGTAAATTGTGAATGACAAGAAGTGCTTTGCAAAAATTGGCCAAACTGCTTGTGATGTCTAAAGAGGCACAGAGATATTTGAAAAGCATAATTACATGTCTCAGAGAAGTGCCCATCTTGATTATTATCAATTTGTCATTTTTCATTTTCTCAAACATGAAAAGGCAGTGAAAGGAAAAATAACACTGTTAAAAGCTGATGAAATGGCATCACTGAGAAAAACCTCCTTCATTTTATAAGCAGAGGGTCGAGGACTAAGAAAACCTCCTTGATTTTATAAGCAGAGGGTTGAAGACTGAGAAGGCCTCCTTCATCTATAAGCAGAGGGCCAGGGATAAAGTTTGTTTTTAAGTTTTTCACTAACTGTAAAGACAAATTTTAGGTACAGTGGAAGAAAATTGAAGGTTTCTGAATAAAAATGAGGTTAAAGGTAGAGGCAAAGTAGTGGTGCTGTTAAAAATTATTTGCATGAGTTTCACTGTTATTAAATTACAATGTGAAGCTAATTGGTTTGATCATGAATGAAGAAATATTATTAAGCAGATGGTCAAAGGAGTCAAACAGTCTTGGTATGAAACTAACTTCTGCCATCATGTATAAAGGAAACCACTATCAGTATGTTCATCAAACATTCTTCATTTGGTTGAGACAGAGGTTGAAAGGAAACCAGGCATTTGTCAAAGTAGGCCTCCTTCATCTATAAGCAGAGGGCCAGGGCAGTGATTGATTTTAGGATTTTCTCTGACTGAGAGACAAGTTTTAAGAACAATAGGAGACAGTTGAAGGCTTCTGAATAGAGATATGGTGTTAAAAAACAAAGAGAAAGCGGGGTACTATAATAATCCTAGAGGTTGATCTTATCTCTTATCAGAGTTTCTTTCAAAAGGTAGTCTAGAGCCAACATGAAATAACCTTGCTAAGGTTGAGAGATGGGTTAGACATAGGCCAAAATGTGATGATTTATTTTCAAAAATTTATGTTCTTCCTGTTCATAAGGAATTTTCTCTCGATAACTCATCATAGTGGACAAGAAGGCAATTTGAGCTTAGTTTTCCCAAAGAGGCATTGCAACTAAACACATAGGTTCATAAATGTGCAAGAAGGATTATGGCATGTGTTTCAGGTTCTGGAACAACATTCAAAACCAATAAAGCATTCCACTGTTACAAATGAAGGCTTGTTCCTTATAAAAATAGGTCAAATATACCTTGCTGTTGCATTTTGAGTAAAGGAGAGGTTTTTAAAAGAAGTTCCCTTTTGATGGACAGATGATAGTAAAGCCCAGGTGAGTACAACTGAGTTTCACCTCACAATCAAAGAGAAAGGTCATTTGGAGAATGCATCTACAGTCACTATATGGATTTGAGCCAGGTTTCCCTCTAAGAAGTAGATATAATCATCAGGAACAGACAGTGTCAGTTTAAGTTAAGTTATCTCCTTGCAAGTATGGGAAAAGATGCTTCACAAATCACTGGGTTTCCTTTCCAATAAGAAAAACACTGAGTGATGATTAGCTTTCAAAGTGGTTTTCTCACGGTGAAAAAAGGTTGCAAGTATAAAGACCTCCAAAAACAGTCATCCATAGTACTTTAAAGAGGATTGGTCGAGTTTGGGTTTGTTTTATTTTGAAAAATCACAAATGATAAGATTGGGTTTTCATTTTTTGTTTCACAACCAACACCTTTTTCAAAAAGGGACTTACAAAAACCCTCACAAAAGTAACCACAAAAGGTAATCGACTTTTTCAACTTCAAGAGGATAAAAGGACCATTGCAAGCCCATTTGAAATTCTAAAAAACGCAAACAACTCCTCTTAGCTGTTCACTAGATCGAAGAAGATGTTTTTGAACGAAAATTTGCAGAGTTTAAAGCTTGGAGACTGCGCGGCGTTCCTGGAAAAGAGCGTGGCGCATTCAGGATCAAATTTACGAAGAAGTTGTATTGTTGTGCGGCGCGCCTGTAGGCGTTGGTCACGACTGCCCATCGTCGACCCGACTCCTTTTCTTTTGCACGGTGCCTTCCCAGTTCAACGTGCTGCGCATGTTTTAACACTCAAAACGCCTTCAACAAGTCTTGAAGCTGCTCAACTCTTCAAGCAAAGGCCACCATCGATCTTCAAGGTATTCTCTTTTACCTCCTTGATATATTCGAGCTGCTAGATGGTGTTTGAAACAATGAAGGTCTTGGTATAAATCAAGGTGTGTTGAGTAAATATTTTGAAGAAAATTATCACAGTGGGAGATTGGTGGGGGGTTAATTTTAGCTTCAAAGAGCCTAAACTGCCCTAAAAACAGTGCTAAACATCACACTACCTGCAAGACAAAACAAACACCATTTTAGTGGTTTTTTCAAGTATTAAGGGTATCCTAACTGCTTTAGCATAAACCATAAACTCTGTCAGCTATATGTATTGGTGAAAACAGTGGTAAGGAGGATTGAATTTTTTTTTAAAGATCCAAGATTGCTGTGGCTATGATTGCCCAACATTGACATAGTGAAAGTGGTGGGTTTTTATTGATGTCAAAAGACCTAATAAACTGCCCTCAAAACAATGTTAGAAGGTGAAGCAATGTTTGCAAGGAAAGAATAGTGATTATTTGAATAAGTAAAACAGTGAAACAACTGCTGCCTCATTTGTCCCATAAAACAAGTAGTGTTGAAAATCTTTCAAACTCAGTTTGGAGGTTTTTTATCTGCTTGTGAATGTGAAATAGTGAGGTACAAGAGAAGTGTTTTTGATTGAGAGGGGTTTTTTTTTTGCTGCAAGGCTGTTTTTCCTTACACCAAAACACAAAGAGCTTTGTGACCTTACCCAACACAGTGATCATTTGACTGTGTGTAAATTTTTGTTTGTCTGTGTGCTTGTTATTATAACTATTTTTTGATTGACATACAAAGGAAGACAAGCAGTGTCTTGGAAGGAGCAGAGAGCTGATATTAAAGAAACATTTCACACAACATTTGAGGCAAATTTGCCTTGGTCAAATAGTGATTAACAAAGAAGACATAGTTGTATTTGAGAAAGCATTTAAAAAACCATTTTGAGGCAGCTTGGTGTTGCCGAGAGCATTCAAAACAAGATGCCTCCTAGAAATGACAGTAGGAGTGGCTTGCATAAGAGATTTGAGCCTATTTCCACTGAAGAAGTGAATGCCCACCCATTATTCTTGTTCGATTTCCATGAGGTTGTGTGTTTATATTTTTGACAAAGAGTGCAAGAGGTGAAGAGCTTTTCTCCTTTGACACATCTTTGCGCTTTGAGGTTTTAAGACAAGAATTTCCAACTAGCAGGCCTAGACTTCAAATTCTCTCCAAGGTCCATCTCCAAGGCCACTAAAATACCTTATATTGGGGAGAAGTGGTTTAAACAAAGCCGCTTGGACTCAGAAGATTACAAGCCCTTTCTAAAGCCTGAGCACAGAGATTCATGTCCTTCTATTTTCCCCTTCTCATATCTTTTGACTAGCTACGCCCCCCTCATGAAGATCATCATGAAATACTTCACTTGTGAGGGAAGATTCTCCCGAGTCTATGCCTATCACATTCGACTGCTCATGCATTTCACAAGGGCCAAGTTGCTAAATCTTCCTTTCTTCTTACACAGGAGCATTGAGAAAATGGCCTCCACTGTTCAGAAGAAACCTTTTTCACAGCAAATAGCCTACCTCTTCCATCACTCTCTCATCAAAGTCATCATTATTCATCAACTTGAAAAGAGGGAGGTCTCTTGGGATACTTTCATCACCCATTCGGATTTCTCCACTGTCCCTCCAGTTCATACATCCCCTACACCTCCTACTCACCATCCTTCACCTTCTTCTAGTAGACCTACTCCCAAAAAGCTCAAGTTTACCATAGAACAAACAAAGGAGCCTGAAGAAGGAGAAGAGCATGACCATGATGAGGAAGAAGGACATGAGCAAGAAGAGGAAAGTGATGATGAGAAGCAGTAAGGGGATGAAGAAGAAAGTGCTGAACAACAGCATCACAGTGAGATAGAACAACAAGAGCATGAAAGTGATGAACAAGAGTAGCATGAAGGTGATGAACAAGGGCATGAAAGTGCTGAACAGGAGTAGCATGAAAGTGCTGAACAGGAGCAGCATGAAGGTGATGAAAAAGGGCATGAAAGTGATGAACAGGGGTAGCCAAAAGATGATACACAGCAGCTATAGCAGTATGAGAAGAGGAAGCCTCAGGTTGTAGAACAACAGCTTCCTCAAGAGGAACAACAAACTCAAGAAGAAGAGGGGCAGCAGGATAAAAATTTGCAGCATAGTGAGGAGGACAGCCCTCAAAGGGAGATGCAAAAAGACAGCCTAGGCATCCTTGAAGAGAGCCAGGACATTGGCAAAAATGAAGGGCAAAGTGACAAGGGTAAAGAGCCCATGGAGCATGTGCTAGCTGCCTCTCCTAGGTAAGGGGCCATGCTCTCTTCTCCGAAAGTTTCCAAGCCTCGGACAACAAAGAAAAGGATGCCTAGAGTTGTAACTCCAAATGTGACTAGGGCCCTCCGAAGCAAGGGAAAATTTCCCAAGAAACCCATGGTCGAATTTCCCAAGAGGAAGAGTACTAGAAGAGCCACCCAAAGCAAAGGGAAGAGCAAGGAAGAAAGCAGTCATGAACAGGAAAGGGAATTCAACATCATCCAAATCCAAAGTGATGATAGTGATAATGAAGCCCAGATCATAGAAAATCTCTTGATCCATAGAGAAAGCCAAATTGATGCCTTGAGCGCTGATCTTCATAGAGCTAGGAACTTCAATCAATTTTTGGAAGTTCAAAACAAGCAGATGAGTGTCCATATGGCTGTATATGAGACACGGGCCATTTGATACAAAAAGGAGGCCTCCAAAGCATAGGTTAGATTGGAAGAACTCATGGGTGAGTTCGAGGAAAGTGAAGGTGAAGATCAGCCTAGGCGAAAGAGGCCAAGAACCATGGGGCTAAAAAAGGCCCTTGAGAAACAAAAAGAAGAAGAAAATGCACTTCTCCAATCCACCCCCCTCACTACATTGTTCGAACAAGAGATAGAGAAAAATCGGGAAGCATGGCTTGAGAGAGTTAATGATCACTTGGAGAAGAAATTGGAGAAGGCAAACAAGGACTTGGACCTTCAAAGGAGGATGATGGAGCATTATAAAAAGCTCAATCAGTTTGCCCGGCGGAAGTTGAAGGCTGCTCAAGAAAAACTCAAGGAGGCTAAAGGGAAGTGCCTGGCACCAAAATTGAGGAAAGACACCTCAAGGCTCCAAATTTTGGCCTCTGCTTCACAACATCTTGCTGAAAACCCTTGAGGGTCATGCTCACCAATTTTTGGCAAAATTCGACATATTTTGGTTTTTTGTCATTTTTGGGTTTTTGGCCAAAACTCATGGGCATCGCCATTTCAGTTTGGGACATCATCAAAGGATGAGAATGGTATCATTGGATGCCATATTTTTAGGGGCACATACTTAGTGATTTTCAGAACAATTGAAGATATTTTTCTCCCCCAAAATGGCGAAAAACACTCGCTTTTTCTACACTCTGCCCCATTTATCAGTAAGGCTTAATTTTTGGGTTTTTACACATAGGCCTATTTTTGGAGGACTTACAGTGGTTATATGGGAGAAAACTAAACATTTTCAGAAAGTAGACACTCAGAGCTTTCCAACGAGCTATCATGACCCTCATTTCGACATTAGGAAGGCTTCAAAAAGTTGCCGGCAAGTCAGGAGACCTTTTGCTGATGTATTTTTTGAGTATTTTTGTAAAAATTGAACCTTTCAAAATTGCTTTTTCCTCATGTGCGTTTAGCTATTTTTGTACATGAGAAGTTATGAAAAGTCAATTTATTTCCCTCTTTTAGCATTTTTTAGATATTTTATGAGATATTTTGTGCCTTGGGCTTTGCAAAGCCTCAAGGACAAAATGAGATATTTTGGATAGGCCAATGAGATTGCAAGTTGAACTAAGAGGTTTTCCTCACTTTGGCCTATATATTCCAAAGGCTTTCATTGTAAGCAAGGCTAAACTTGATGAATAGAAGTAATATATGGTCATATAAGCTTTGGAAGAAATACTTGTCTCATGCTTTTGGATAGTCTCTTGGATGTTCTTGGATGATGAAAGAGGATTGTTGTTGGATTCCATGACTTGGTAGAATGGTATAGTGTCTCTCTCTTTATTTTGTTTCCTAGTTTTCATTCATAAATCCATGTTCTTGCTTGCTATAGGACAGTAGAGAAAAAATTTGAGACATGCCCTTGGAGGCACCTCAAATTTCATGTTTCTTCATAGCTCCCATGTTTTCTTCATTCTTAGTCACATTAAATAATTCTTGATTGCTCTTTAATAACTTAAGGATATTTTTGCTTGTTTCATTCATGGTTTTATGCATGCTAAGTATGATTTACAATATGCCTTGCTTACTCATGGCTAGCTATAGCTCCATCCATGAAATTTCTCTTTGACTGATTAGATTGTCATTTGTTGAACCAAGGAGGTCTTGTTCTGATTTTGCCCTTTGCCTAAGACTATGCAATCTTATTTTCAAAGTGTCCAATAACTTGAAGTACTGTGTTTAGGCGTTCCAACATAGTGATTTGAGTTGTTTGTCTATCTTAAATGTATTTCCCCAAAGTCTGATAGCCATTTCCTAAAGTTAGAGAGTTATATATCTCTATGCATGGCTTGAATGTTTATTTCTATCTATTGATTAGCTTAAAGTTACATTTCTCACGATTAATGGTTTTCCCTACCATGTTTATGTCAGCTATTAAACTAGTTATGGTTGGAATCCTTTGTTATTCACAAATTTGATGTCCATCTTACTCCATTTTCCCCAAAGATCCATTTTACCTCGAATCAAATCGGCCCTTCAACAACCTTGTATCACCATCTGATAGCTTTCTTGACCTCTTCGACCCCATAGCCCAGTTGATCTGATATCTTTTTACCTATCTTATATCTTTGATCAGTTTCATCCTTCACAACCTAAAAACCAAAAAAAAAAACCTACTTCATAACTAGCCTAAAATCAGAACAAAATAAGCAAACACACAGATATCCCTTACACAAATAGAGAGAGCCCTCTCTGAGTCTAGGAAGGCTAGGTCCTTGGGCTCCAAAGATTGGTTTGATGTTACACTGTCATTTGGCTTGCCAATCAGCCAAATAATAGGACCCTAACATAATGGTGATCACGGTGGGACTTTGAATGATAAACAAACTTAGTTTCCCTAAACCTTTAGACCTTTGAAAATACTATCTTGTTTACTTATCCCACCGTTCACTAACATAATGGCGATCATGGTGGGACTTTGAGTCAAAATGCCCTAGGTATCCCTTAGGAACTCTCAAAATCTCATTCAAACTTAGAAGAGTAGAATCTGGTTGTCTCAACATCCTAGCAAAATGATGACTCAGTTATAGGACACTCTTACAAACCATAGACTGCACATAAAACTCAGAAAAACCCCAAAACATTCCCAGATTGGCTTTTCTCCTAGTTAATGGTGGTGGACCATAGCTACGTCTTTACAAAAACAACCAAGTTCCACCTGGCGACTCCACTAGCCTCCAGTAGGCCTAAAAACTCCATAAAAGACCAAAAAATTCATAAACCATACCTTTTTTCTAACTCATCCTTCCAAAAACTTAAAACTTAGGGTGGAAACTCTGTAATCAGTGAATAACTAAGTATAACTTAGCGATTCAGAAGACCTCACCTAAACATAGGAGATAAGCAGAAGTATTCTTGCCAAGAGAACCATTAGCTTGTCCATATAGCCTAGCAAACTGTTGAAACCAAGTGAATCACTCTTCTTTGCAAGTTTCCATCTCAAAGTTTGCTATAAAACTTTTTCCCAAAGCATCTGTGATAGTGTTGGTGGTGGACCATAGTTCTCATAGAAATCCACTTGGTGACTCCACTAGTCCATCCTTTTTGTTTCGACCATCCTTCACATTATTAAAACCCTAGAGAGGCCATTAATCCAAAACAATCACAAATACCATCCTCTCTAAGCTCTAGACCCAAAATTCGGCTTCACAAAGAATCAACACCAAATCTCATCCAGACCCAAATCCCCCTATCATAGTAGATGACCCAGAGAAGATTCTGTGGCAAGCTTCCAAAACTGAAAATTTAGTTACCAATAGGTCCATCCGTAAATAAAGATAAGTACCTGAACATCTCACAGCCTTGCAGGATTCCCCTTTTGACTTAAAATCAGCAAAAACCCTTTTTAGAAGCAAGTCAAAAAGTAAGATAGACTTTGACGATCTTGAGCCCCTAGATTTGCCACAGAGTCCTAGTAGAGAAGCCTCACCTACCACACCTCTCGACCTTCAGCTTCTCCATCACTTTGGCTCCTAACATCCCAAATCTGCTCAAAATTAGATCACTAGTCCAAGTACATCTGCCACACCCATCCAAACCACTATTGTTCAAACCACCTCAGCTCATCCTGCAAGCCCTCATTTTGTACACCATCCATTAGCTCCCGTCATGGCAGCCTGGTACGCACTCTTGGTGTTGCCACAGCCTTTGGCTCCCTTACAAAATGACTATCAAGCCAAAATCCCACACTTTACTGGAGTTGAGATTACCACAGCTCAACAACATGTAGATAGGATTAGCGATGCCTTTGAATACATGGAAATAGAAGACGAGACCATCATAATGAGGATGTTCGCCTAAAGCCTGGGCGGAGAACCCAAAAAATGGTTTAAGAGCTTAACTCCAAACAACATCCACAATCTCCCAGAACTCTACCAAACCTTCATAAACAAGTGAGAAATCCGAAAGAACACCATTCAAATCATGTTAGAGTATAACAATCTCAAACGGGAAAATGGGGAAAGTGTCCAGGGATACTGCACTAGGTTCAACAGTGTGTATAACGCCCTCCCGCCTTACTTCAAACCCGCACTTGGTTCAGCCTTGGCAAATTTCCCTGAGGGTTTTGACCCAGACATGACTTATTAGCTAAGAGACAAGGACCCCCTTACCTTAGAGGAAATGCAAAAAGTAGCCATAAGGGCAGAAGCCAACTTAGCAGAAAAAAGAGCTAGGAATACATCAGAAAGGAAAGTCACCTACTGGGATGAGGTCTCCACTTCAGCTCCTTCCTTAGATCCTAGAATAGATGAATTAGTCAGGTCCATGACCAAAATGTGGGAAAAGATAAGTGAAAAGACCCCTCTTAGGGACAACCAGCCAAACCCTCCGAACAGAAACCGGAACCAAAATTTTAGGAGGGAACAACCTTAAAAAAAACCAAGGGAAAATGACCGACAAATTAGGCCACCATTTAATGAAAAATATGTGGAAGAAGATGATAGGGATATAGAACCCATTGATGAAAATCATTTGAACCTTATAGGGTCTGATAATGAGAGTGAGGTGTACCTCACAAAAGAAGAACAAGCATTCTTCTCTCCGAATCAAGATGAAACCAACTATGAAGATCCTGAGGATCCTGCCATAGATTTTTAGAATGCCATAGTAGAAGCTCACAGGCAGTATGACCTTAGAAGCAGAAAAAACTAGGACAACTCCAAGAAAGACAACTCAGACACTGCTAAAACCCCTGATACCATCCTTAAAAAGGCAGTGGACAACAACAAAATCATGGTCAGGAAAAATGACCAAAACAAAGATAAAGTTACCCACACAAGTCTTGGCTCAGATGCTCCTAGTACTTCCACAAAGATTCCCGAGGTGGTTGTGACAAAAAAAATCCCAAAACAAAGCCAACAAACTCAGAACATAGAGAAACTCATCTCTGAAAAAGCTGAAGCGAACCTGTCTAAACTACAAGTACCTTTCAATTTTGAGGGAGAAATCGCCAAAATAAAGATTACCATGCCTCTCACTGAACTTATCGCCGAAGGCTCTTATAAATCCCAAGCGTTAAAAGTCCTGAATATAGGAAATGATGCGAACACCCTTAATCTAGCTGATGACACTCTTGAAGTGTTGTTTGGTCCGAAAATAGAAGAAAAATTCCAAGAAGGAACCACTCTTCCCTTTTACATCAGTTTGAATATCCATGAAAAAATCCTTCACAATGCCATGCTAGACTCCGGTGCCTCGCATAATCTTATGCCAAAGGTTGTAATGGAAATATTAGGCATAGAAATCACAAGACCATACAAAGACTTATATTCATTTGATTTTAGTAGAGTCAAATGTCTAGGCTTGATCAAAGATCTTTGTTTCAGTTTGGCCCAAGTACCTGCAAAACATCTGATCATGGACATAGTGGTAGCAGACATCCCTCCCAAGTATGGAATGCTTTTATCCAGATCTTGGGGAGCCAAGCTTCAAGGAAATATTCAACTTGATATGTCCTACGCCACTATTCCTATGTTTGACCAAACTAGAATACTCTATCGAGAGTCACACATGAAATACATGATCAGTAGCCAAGAAAGGCCAAATAACATCCCGACGTATTCCTTGCATTCCGATTTGAACTCTTTCATTCTACACACTGATGAGGACATTGAAGAAAAGTCAGAAGGATTTGAAACAAAATTAGACCCACCACATTAGCTGCCCCTAGTTCTCTATGATGAACTGGACTCTCAAAACTATCATGATCACGAACAGCTATGTCATGAGGAAAGTAAGTGTGTTCCTTTTGAAATAGGAATAGAGCAAGAAGCACAAACCATTATGTACTATCAAGCGAATTGCTCAAACCTTAGTCAAACATTAGTAGTAACATCGGGAAACTTTTTCAGAACAAAGGCATTCAAAGACTTACATATCACAAACCTCTTCGGAACTCAGGAGCAGGGAAGCTTAATGTTCTTACCATACTTCAAGGATTTACCATCGCATAACTCTACCACTGCAAATGAAACCTTGACTGTAGCCATAACAGCTTAAAATCTAGAAAAAATGCCTGATAAACTTCTTATGAGAGGAGATGATGACTGTAGTTCGAATATACCTGAGTTACTTGGACTAGCTAACATCCTGTCACTCCACCAAAGACTTATAACTGCTAGAATTGGCAATCTCATTCAAAATTCTACTTCATACAGAGAAAATAGTGAGAAACACTATGCCACTGCCATCACTCCAAGAAACAACTTCGACAAAAGAAAATAAAAAAATCTGAACCAATTAGTAATAGTTAAAGATTAAATAGCTGGTCATAGGATTTATTTTGATTTTAGAAACACTAATACACATCCTTGTAACAGAAATTTTATCCTTCCTTCCTAAGACCATGATATACCGATGATAAGTGCTTTTAATCATATGCCTTTGCGAGATGATGTTTCAGGTTATAGCCAAATAATTCCCTTGCAAAGTAGACAGCTCGAAATTTTTTTCCAGTATGCTGGAAGTAGTCCCAGTTTAAGACTTAGAATTGCAAAACGACTGGATATAAAAAATATGCTCCTAAAAGCCATGTTTAAGGTCTTAAATTTTTGCATGTTGACATACCTTGATGATGTCATTAAATATTTCAAGAATGACAAAGAATATATGCATTACTTGAAAAAGATGTACAGTAAAGGAAGGAGTGGAAATCAAAGGTATCAAGAGGTACAGTGGGAAGATACGGGTTTGTTCAGAGATTCTTGCATGAATCCTTATGTCATGCTTGAAAGAGAAAATTTTCCAAATTTCTCTTTTCAAGAGCTGAGTGGACCAAGAGTGGTAGGAGATCCTTATGAGGATAAGATGCTTAAGTTTCGCCATTTCCAAGATTTTTGAGTTTAAAACATTTTCAATCATTGTATATATCATTGTTTGAAAAATAGATAAAAAACAGAAAATTCAAAAACAATAGAAAAATAGAAAAGAGGGCAGTTTGAAAAAAAGAAAGAAGGCCCCATGTTCAAAAAATAGTCATTCGGAAAGCGTGCAAGTCTAAATGCCGCTACTAGTGCTCAAATGTCTTGTTCAGTTATCTAGCCTAATCATAGCTGAACATGTTTTAAATTTATTTGCTGATAAGTTAGTGAGTGGAAAAGATGGTCAACATTGTGTAAGCTTGACTTATCAAAGAGAGTAGATTAGGAAAAGATACTAGTTCCACATGCTCAAAATAGAACCAAAAAGGGAAGCAGGGATGAAAAACAAATTGTGTATCCTAGCCCCATTTTTCTAGATTTCATTTTTTGCAAAATAATATTTGTGTGCAGTTTGTCTTTCATGCCGCAAGTACATGACAAATCAGATTGTCTAACCCTGATTTAATCATTTTTCAATTTCATGTTTTAGATTATAGAGCAAAATATTGTCAAACAGCTTAATCTTGACAGTTGATCCATCATAGGTAGAGTAATGAAGGAGTTCATCAGCTTAATCTGAACTCCCGACAGATATAAGTGTAGAACTAGATAGGTTCATTTTTCAAAAATATATATATTGCCAAAGGGTTGCTAGTCCAAATGCACCCAAAGGAAGAAAAAATGTTAGGAAAGATAGTGGGTAGGTAGAAATATCATTGATGCTAATCATGCTGTCAATTTTCAGAAATAGCATCAGGGAAGAATGAAATTTGCGCCAATGGATAAGGCACTGGTCTTCACAAGCCAAAGATCTAAAATTCTGGACACCTCCTGAAAAGGAGCTACCCTCCCCAAATGGAGTCACTGTTAGTCATCAGTATTTTTCACTTGTTGGTGATGACTAGTTGTAACAGCCAAGTTTTCTAGCAGCTGATCTAAAAAATTACCAAATTTGCTAGCTGGAAAACACCCATAAACATTTTTTGCCCTCCTACCTTTTCAATCCACCCATGACGAGATGAAACCTCATTATCAAGCCCTATCTAGCCTCAGCCATACTAGCTTGTCCATCAGCTCCAAAGAAAACAATCCAAATCTGTCCAAAGAAGTCTCCCCTAAGTTAGGTAGTGGCGCTTTAGGAATTTCTCCCTTGGAAAACTATCCTAAAGCCAAAGAACCTCTATCTACTACAGAACACTTATAACAGACCTTCCCATTCTGCAAATAAAGTTGGTTACACCCTTAAGCCGCGCCACTAATAAACCCTGAAGTCTCAGCAATACATGTGCCATAGGTCAAACTGATATTAGGTGGTTTTACAGTGTTTTAATGGATCTTTCAAGAGCAGAAGTATACCAGCATTCCAGAAGACAATATTTAATTCCACATGAGAAGACATCTACTTCTCATGTGATTTTGAGCCTGGGATGCAACTACAGGGCAGAGAGTTGTTTCATTAAGCTCCTGCGATCACAGTCACAGGTTAGTAAATTATGAATGACAAGAAGTGCTTTGCAAAAACTAGCCAAACTACTTGTGATGTCTAAAGAGGCACATAGATATTTGAAAAGCAGAATTACATGTCTCAGAGAAGTGCCCATCTTGATTATTATCAATTTTTCATTTTTCATTTGCTCAAGCATGAAAAGGCAGTAAAAGGAAAAATAACACTGTTAAAAGCTGATGAAATGGCATCACTGAGAAAAACCTCCTTCATTTTATAAGCAAAGGGTTGAGGACTGAGAAAACCTCCTTGATTTTATAAGCAGAGGGTTGAAGACTGAGAAGGCCTCCTTCATCTATAAGCAGAGGGCCAAGGATAAAGTTTGTTTTCAAGTTTTTCACTAACTGTAAAGACAAATTTTAGGTACAGTGGAAGACAATTCAAGGTTTCTGAATAAAAATGAGGTTAAAGGCAGAGGAAAAGTAGTGGTGCTATTAAAAATTGTTTGCATGAGTTTCACTGTTATTAAATTACAATGTGAAGCTAATTGGTTTGATCATCAATGAAGAAATATTATTAAGCAGATGGCCAAAGGAGTCAAACAGTCTTGGTATCAAACTAACTTCTGCCATCATGTATAAAGGAAATCACTATCAGTATGTTCATCAAACATTCTTCATTTGGTTGAGACAGAGGTTGAAAGGAAACCAGGCATTTGTCAAAGTAGGCCTCCTTCATCTATAAGCAGAGGGCCAGGGCAGTGATTGATTTTAGGATTTTCTCTGATTGAGAGACAAGTTTTAAGAAAAATATGAGATAGTTGAAGGATTCTAAATAGAGAGATGGTGTTAAAAAACAAAGAGAAAGCAGGGTACTATAATAATCCTAGACGTTGATCTTATCTCTTAACAAAGTTTCTTTCAAAAGGGAGTCTGGAGCCAACATGAAACAACCTTGCTGAGGTTGAGAGATGGGTTAGACACAGGCCAAAAAGTGATGATTGATTTTCAAAAAGTTCTGTTCTTCCTGTTCATCAGGAATTTTCTCTCGATAACTCATCATAGTGGACAAGAAGGCAATTTAAGCTTAGTTTTCCCAAAGAGGCATTGCAACTAAACACATAGGTTCATAAATGTGCAAGAAGGATTATGGCATGTGTTTCAGGTTCTGGAACAACATTCAAAACCAATAAAGCATGAAACTATTACAAATGAAGGCATGTTCCTTATAAAAATAGGTCAAAGATACCTTTCTGTTGCATTTTGAGTAAAGGAGAGGTTTTTAAAAGGAGTTCCCTTTTGATGTATAGATGATAGTAAAGCCCAGGTGAGTACAACTGAGTTTCACCTCACAATCAAAGAGAAAAGTCATTTGGAGAATGCATTTATAGTCACTATATGGATTTGAGCCAGGTTTCCCTCTATCAAGCATATATAATCATCAAGAATAGACACTGTCAGTTTAAGTTAAGTTATCTCCTTGCAAGTATGGGAAAAGATGCTTCACAAATCACTGGGTTTCCTTTCCAATAAGAAAAACACTGAGTGATGATTAGCCTTCAAAGTGGTTTTCTCACGGTGAAAAAAGGTTGCAAGTATAAAGACCTCTAAAAACAGTCATCCACAGTACTTCAAAGAGGCTTGGTCAAGTTTGGGTTTGTTTTATTTTGAAAAATCACAAATGATAAGATTGGGTTTTCATTTGTTGTTTCACAACCAACACCTTTTTCAAAAAGGGACTTACAAAAACCCTCACAAAAGTAACCACAAAAGGTAATCGACTTTTTCAACTTCAAGAGGATAAAAGGACCGTTGCAAGCCCATTTGAAATTATAAAAAATGCAAACAACTCCTCTTAGCTGTTCACTGGACCGAAGAAGAAGTTTTTGTATGAAAATTTGCAGAGTTTAAAGCTTGGATACTGCGCGGCGTGCCTGGAAAAGTGCGCGGCGCATTCAAGATAAAATTTGCGAAGAAGTTATATTGTTGCGCGGCGCGCCTGCAGCGGCATGCGACGTGCTTGTAGGCGTTGGTCACGACTGCCCATCGTCAACCCGACTCCTTCTCTTTTGCGCAGTGCCTTCCAAGTTCAACGTGTCACACATGTTTTAACACTCAAAACGCCTTCAAAAAGTCTTGAAGCTGCTCAACTCTTCAAGAAAAGGCTAGCATCGATCTTCAAGGTTTTCTCATTTACCTCCTTGATATATTCGAGCTGCTAGATGTTGTTTGAAACAATGAAGGTCTTGGTATAAATCAAGGTGTGTTGAGTAAATATTTTGAAGAAAATTATCACAGTGGAAGATTGGTGGGGGGTTCATTTTAGCTTCAAAGAGCCTAAACTTCCCTAAAAACAGTGCTAAACATCACACTACCTGCAAGACAAAACAAACACCGTTTTAGTGGTTTTGTCAAGTATTAAGGGTATCCTAACTGCTTTAGCATAAACCATAAACTCTGTCAGCTATATGTATTGGTGAAAACAGTGGTAAGGAGGGTCGAATTTTTTGTTTAAAGATCCGAGATTGCTGTGGCTATGATTGCCCAACATTGACATAGTGAAAGTGGTGGGTTTTTATTGATGTCAAAAGACCTAATAAACTGCCGTCAAAACAGTGTTAGCAGGTGAAGAAATGTTTGTAAGGAAAGCATAGTGATTATTTGAATAAGTAAAACAGTGAAACAACTGCTGCCTCATTTGTCCCATAAAAAAAGTTGTGGTGAAAAATCTTTCAAACTCAGTCTGGAGGTTTTTTATCTGCCTGTGAATGTGAAATAGTGAAGTACAAGAGAAGTGTTTTTGATTGAGAGGGGTGTTTTGTTTGCTGCAAGGCTGTTTTTTCTTACACCAAAACACAAAGAGCTTTGTGACCTTACCCAACACAGTGATCATTTGACTGTGTGTACCTTTTTGTTTGTCTGTGTGCTTGTTATTATAACTATTTTTTGATTGGCATACAAAGGAAGACAAGCAGTGTTTTGGAAGGAGTAGAGAGCTGATATTAAAGAAACATTTCACATAGCATTTGAGGCAAATTTGCGTTGGTCAAACAGTGATTAACAAAGAAGACAAAGTTGTGTTTGAGAAAGCATTTAAAAAACCATTTTGAGGCAGCTTGGTGTTGCAGAGAGCATTCAAAACAAGATGCCTCCTAGACAGGATAGTAGGAGTGGCTTGCATAAGAGATTTGAGCCTACTTCCACTGAATAAGTGAATGCCCACCCATCAGTCTTGTTCAATTTCCATGAGGTTGGGTGTTTATATTTTTGTCAAAGAGTGCAATAGGTGAAGAGCTTTTCTCCTTTGACACATCTTTGCGCTTTGAGGTTTCAAGACAAGCATTTCCAGCTGGCAGGCCTAGACTTCAAATTCTCTCCAAGGTCCATCTCCAAGGCCACTAAAATCCCTTATATTGGGGAGAAGTGGTTTAAACAAATCGACTTGGACTCAAAAGATTACAAGCCCTTTCTAAAGCCCGAGCACAGAGATTCATGTCCTTCTATTTTCCCCTTCTCATATATTTTGACTAGCTACGCCCCCCTCATGAAGATCATCATGAAATACTTCACTTGTGAGGGAAGATTCTCCCGAGTCTATGCTTATCACATTCGACTGCTCATGCATTTCACAAGGGCCAAGTTGCTAAATCTTCCTTTCTTCTTACACAGGAGCATTGAGAAAATGGCCTCCACTGTTTAGAAGAAACCTCCTTCACAGCAAATAGCCTACCTCTTCCATCACTCTCTCATCAAAGTTATCATTCATCACCAACTTGAAAAAAGGGAGGTCTCTTGTGATACTTTCATCACCCATCTAAATTTCTCCACTGTCCCTCCAGTTCATTCATCCCCTATACCTCCTACTCACCATCCTTCGCCTTCTTCTAGCAGACCTACTCCCAAAAAGCTCAAGTTTACCATAGAACAAACAAAGGAGCTTGAAGAAGGAGAAGAGCATGACCATGATGAGGAAGAAGGACATGAGCAGGAAGAGGAAAGTGATGATGAACAACAGTAAGGGGATGAAGAAGAAAGTGCTGAACAACAACATCACAGTGAGACAAAACAGCAAGAGCATGAAAGTGCTGAACAGGAGCAACATGAAGGTGATGAACAAGGGCATGAAAGCGCTGAACAGGAGAAACATGAAAGTGTTGAACAGGAGCAGCATGAAGGTGATGAACAAGGGCATGAAAGTGATGAACAGGGGCAGCCAAAAGATGATACACAACAGCTACAGCAGTATGAGAAGAGGCAGCCTCAGGGTGAAGAACAACAGCTTCCTCAAGAGGAACAACAAACTAAAGAAGAAGAGGGGCAGCAGGATAAAAATTTGCAGCACAGTGAGGAGGATAGCCCTCAAAGGGAGATGCAAAAAGACAGCCTAGGCATCCTTGAAGAGAGGTAGGACATTAGCAAAAATGAAGGGCAAAGTGACAAGGGTAAAAAGCCCATGGAGAATGTGCTAGCTGCCTCTCCTAGGCAAGGGGCCATGCTCACTTCTTTGAAAGTCGCCAAGCCCCGGATAGCAAAGAAAAGGGTGCCTAGATTTGTAACTCCAAATGTGACTAGGGCCCTCTAAAGCAAGGGAAAATTGCCCAAGAAACCCATGGTCGAATTGCCCAAGAGGAAGAGTACTAGAAGAGCCACCCAAAGCAAAGGGAAGGGCAAGGAAGAAAGTAGTCATGAACAGGAAAGGGAATTCGACATCATCCAAATCCAAAGTGATGATAGTGATAATGAAGCCCAGATCTTAGAAAATCTCTTGATCCTAAAGAAAGCGAAATTGATGTCTTGAGGGCTGATCTTCATAGAGCTAGGAACTTCAATCAATTTTTGCAAGTTCAAAACAAGCAGATGAGTGTCCATATGGCTGTATATGAGACACAGGCCATCCGATACAAAAAGGAGGCCTTAAAATCACAAGTTAGATTGGAAGAACTCATGGGTGAGTTCGAGGAAAGTGAAGGTGAAGATCAGCCTAGGCGAAAGAGGCCAAGAACCATGGGGCTAAAAAAGGCCCTTGAGAAACAAAAAGAAGAAGAAAATGCACTTCTCCAATCCACCCCTCTCACTACATTGTTCGAATAAGAGATAGAGAACAATCGAGAAGCATGGCTTGAGAGAGTTAATGATCACTTGGAGAAGAAATTGGAGAAGGCAAACAGGGACTTGGACCTTCAACGGAGGATGACGGAGCATTATAAAAAGCTCAATCAGTTTGCCTGGCGGAAGTTGAAGGCTGCTCAAGAAAAACTCAAGGAGGCTAAAGGGAAGCGTCCGGCACCAAAATTGAGGAAAGACACCTCAAGGCTCCAAATTTTGGCCTCTACTTCACAACATGTTGCTGAAAACCCTTGAGGGTCATGCTCACCAATTTTGGGTAAAATTCGACATATTTTGGTTTTTTGTCATTTTTGGGTTTTTTTCCAGAACTCATGGGCATCGCCATTTCAGTTTGGGACATCATCAAAGGATGCGAATGATATCATTGGATGCCATATTTTTAGGGGTACATACTCAATTATTTTCAGAACAATTGACGATCTTTTGCTCCCCCAAAATGGCGAAAAACACTCGCTTTTTCTACACTCTGCCCCATTTATCAGCAAGGCTTATTTTTTTGGTTTTTACACACATGCCTACTTTTGGAGTACTTATATTGGTCATTTGGGAGAAAACTAAACATTTTCTGAAATTAGACACTCAGAGCTTTCCAACGAGCTATCATGAGTGTTGGAACACCTAATCCTCATGGGTAGGTGTGGAATGCGAAAAGTCACAATGGAGTCCAAGTGACTTTGGAATATGAAACCAAGAGTCACACCATTGTACTATAAATGTACATCATATGTATAATGGAAAATAAAAAAGCCTCACGCTTATCTTTCATTGTGTGTTGTCTCTTGTGTGTGTGCATTATTCTTCCTCATACACCATGTGTGTGCTTCAACATGGTGTTTAACATGGTATCAGAGCGGGCGATTGCTGGCCCTTCTCAACCTTGAGTGAGCCATTTGTGTTTATGGCCTGTGAATATCTGCAAAAAGTCTTGACATTTTTGCAGCACTCAGAGTTTCTGCAGCAGTGCTTTTTTCCACCTTCAGCACTCAAGTGTTTGTAGCAGTGTTTTTGCCGCATTCAGAAGGTGTTTTGAAGAGGAGCAGCATTCAAATCCCAGCATTCAGAGATTGGCAGCGTTCCGGCATTGGTTTTGAAGAGACGCAACCTTGTGCATCTGAAGGTTTTCTCACTGTTTATTTCTTACTGCAATATCTGCATTTTAAATTCTGCATTTTGAAGAGCTGCTGGATACGATTTTAAATTGGGTTTCTGAACAAGTTTCTGAGTTTTCATTGGAAGATTTCTGAGTTTTTGCAATTCTACATTTTCCTGTTGCTGGGCTATTGAAAAAAATTCTAGGTTTTTCTACTGCTGCGCTATTGGAAAATTTCTGAGTTTATTTGCAATCTGCTCCCTGTATTTCAAAGCTTAGAAATCTGCTGCTGTTTCACAGTCTTGGTCTCAGTTTTTCTCTCATCTCTGCTGTTATAAAAGTTTAAAAAAAAAAAATAATTAAAAAAAAAAATAAAAAAAAATAAAAACATTTTACTGCTCCTACGCCTTGCGCCTCCACACAGTTCAATACAACCTCCACGCCCTGCACGCTACTTCACATACCAGCTCCCTACCTACGCCTGCAACTCTACCCGCACCATCTACACATCCCAACGCCCCACCCAACGCACCTGCACTCCGCCTCCACCCAACGCACATCCCCCCAGCGCAGTCAACTCTCCACCTGATCCTCCCCTCTCTCACGGCCCCTAACCTCTGCAATCTAACGCCCTTCCCAAACTCTGCAACGCTCCACTGCAAAATAACGCTCCCCTATGCCCGACTGTCACGCCCTCTGACGTTGTCCATTCGACCACGCCCACGCCCTTCACAACTCCCTCTCTGCGTTTAACACGCTTCCCGCCCGGCCTCCATTAAAAACGCCTTTTAAATTCGCTTTGTCTGCCACCTCCCCACTGCTTGGCCGCCCCTCCTCAAATCTGTGGCCCTCCCACTCAAACCACCGTTTCTACTGCCGCCCTCCCCAAACCGGTTTTCAAATTTCGACTTTGTATAATTTTAATACCGCCCCCTCCCCCCCGCCTCCATATTTGAATAATACCACCGATCTCTTATAAATTCGAATTTTTAATCCGCTCTTTTTAATAGATTCCCCTCCATTATTTAAATTTTCCGCCCCTCTCCATTGCAATAAATTTTTAATTTTTAATCTTCTCCCCCCCTTCTTTTAATAAATTCCCCCCATTTTTTTCAAAATAACTCCCATTTTTAATTTAAAAAAAAAATTAAAAAGAAAAAAATTAAAAAAAATCCCCTAGTTTTTAAACTTCTTTCTCTCCCACCCTTTTTATATTCCCCCCTTCTTTTAATTCCCTTCCCCTAACATTTTTTAAATTTCCCATAGTTTCCCAATTTTTTTAATTTAATTATTTTAAATTAAAAAAAAAAAAATTTAAAAAAAAATTAAAAAAAAAACAGCAGAGAGAGAGAGGAGAGAAAAAGAGAGATATGAATAGCAGAAATAATGAAGAAATTGACATATGGAGCAGATGGACTGAAAATTGAAGATTTGCATTGTGCCATTGATGAAAGGCTGATTTTTGAAGATTTTTACATGAGAAGATAAGTTTGCCATCATTGCAAAACAGCTATTAGAAGAAGAGAATTTCAGCTGCTTTAAAGGCCTCTTGCATGTATTTTTTGTTGCACATATTTTGCAGAGACATGTATTGAACTGACATTGTATTTTGAGTGGAATTTGCCTCTTCATTCAAGGTTTGAAGTGTATTTGAGTTGTTGAATTGTTGATTGCCCTCCATCATTTGAGGAGCAGCTTTTGTACTTTGAGATTTCCATAGTTGGAAATCCTTTTGAGTCATTTGTATCTTGTTGCATCACATTGTAAACGGGTGCATTTTCGGTTGAAGCCGACACCCTTTCATTCATTTTTGAGCCTAAGTTGTTGAAAATGGCCAAAATCAATGAGGCATTAGTGTTGTTGAATGACCTCATTCATTCAAATGTTGATGATGTGATAAAAATGAGCAAGGATGCTCTTTGTAAAATTCACAGTTGTTTGCTAGATGCACATGAAAAGATCGAGTTTTTGCAGTTGGAATCTCAACTCCAACAAGAAGAACTTCAGCAAAAGAGTCACCATTCTGAACCTGTTTCTGTTCAGAACATTGTGAAAGACTCCCATCAGCAGCAAGTCAGCAAAGTTCCAGTTGATTCCCATTCAGTTCCTTGTCCTAGAGCAGATGTACATGCAGATGCAACAGTTCAGCCTGCACTTCCTAAGCCCATCATCAGACCTTGGGAAGAGCTTGTCCACAACAAGCACCGAACTGGTCTTGGATATGACAAGGATGTGTCCTTTCATATTCCAGACTACACAAAGCCCATCATATTTTAGAGTGCCGGATTCCTGTATGACAGTTCACCTGCAGCCATTCCAGATCATGTTCCACAACAACATCAGATTGTAACATGCCAACACTGTGATCGATTTGGCCACATGAAAGATCACTTTTTTGATCTTCATCCATGCAAGCACTGTGCTCGGCACACCCATTCTTCAGACAGATGCTTCAGACACAAGCCTCCTGCAAGAACAAAGATTCACCTTGGATGGATCGCTTCTTGGCAATGGGCATCAGCAGCCAAGAAGATGTTTACGACACATGTTAGAACTTGTTCACGCATATTGAACAAACTTGCAGTTGAGTTTTCGCCATCATCTCACCTTGTCCCTGATAGGGGGGAAAATGGTGGTCATGTACAAGCTTCGACGACAGATCAAGCGAGCCTGAGCCACAATCTCTCATTCCATGTTCAGAGTTGTAGCCAGAAGTTCAAGCGAGCCTGAGCCACAATTCGTCATTCCGGATTCAGAGATGTAGCCAGAGATACGGATGCCCATGAGCATACCTTCGGTTGGTGGATAACCTAAAACCATCATCTTTGGTTGGTGGACAACCTAAAACCACCACAAGCGAGGAACACTTCCTCTAGCAGAAGCCTTCAGCTTAGCAGCCTTCAGCTTCTTGCCAGCATTGGTTGAGTTCCAGGAAATGCTACAAGCATTCTAGAGTTGTTGGTAACCCTAAAACCATCACAGGTCGTAGACCTCCCTTCTTTTAGGTCGAAGGTCTCCCTTTTTATGAGGGACAATTCCTCTAGCAGAAGCCTTCAGCTTCTTGCCAGTTTTGGAAGAGTTCCGGGAACTGCAACATGTATTGCGTTCCAGTGTTTGTGGTCATCCTAAAACCACCTCTTTTTCCAACATTTCAGAGAGTTGATTCAGCCAAGTGCTGCCATGTATACTTTGCAGATTTGTATTACAACTCTTTTCTTGGATTCACACATACCCCTTCGGATTAAGGGGGGATGTTGGAACACCTAATCCTCATGGGTAGGTGTGGAATGCGAAAAGTCACAATGGAGTCCAAGTGACCTTGGAATATGAAACCAAGAGTCACACCATTGTACTATAAATGTACATCATATATATAATGGAAAATAAAAAAGCCTCACGCTTATCTTTCATTGTGTGTTGTCTCTTGTGTGTGTGCATTCTTCTTCCTCATACACCATGTGTGTGCTTCAACATGGTGTTTAACAATGAGCCTCATTTCGACATCGGGAAGGCTTCCAAAAGTTGCCGGCAAGTCAGGGGACCTTTTGCTGATGTATTTTTTGAGTATTTTTATAAAAATTGAACCTTTCAAAACTGCTTTTTCCTCATGTGCGTTTAGCTATTTTTGTACATGAGAAGTTATGAAAAGTCAATTTATTTCCCTATTTTAGCATTTTTTAGATATTTTATGAGATATTTTGTGCCTTGGGCTTTGCAAAGCCTCAAGGACAAAATAAGATATTTTTGATAGGCCAATGAGATTGCAAGTTGAACTAAGAGGTTTTTCCTCACTTTGGCCTATATATTCCAAAGGCTTTCATTATGAAACAAAGGAAATTTGAACTTGATGGATAGAAGCGATATGGTCATATAAGCTTTGGAAGAAATACTTGTCTCATGCTTTTGGATAGTCTCTTGGATGTTCTTGGATGATGAAAGAGGATTGTTGTTGGATTCCATGACTTGGTAGAATGGTATAGTGTCTCTCTCTCTATTTTGTTTCTTAGTTTTCATTCATAATTCCATGTTCTTGCTTGCTATAAGACAGTAGAGAATAGATTTGAGACATGCCCTTGGAGGCACCTCAAATTCCCTGTTTCTTCATAGCTTCTGTGTTTTCTTCCTTCTTAGTCATATCAAAGAATCATTGATTTCTCTTTGATAACTGAAGAATATTGCTTGCTTGTTTCATTTATGGTTTTATGCATGCTAAGTATGATTTATGATATGCCCTGCTTACTCATGGCTAGTCATAGCTCCACCTCTGAAACTTCTCTTTGATTGTTTGATTGTCATTTGTTGAACCAAGGAGGTCTTGTACTGATCTTTCCCTTTGCACTGAGACTATGCAATCTTGTTTTCAAAGTGCCCAATAACTTGAAATCTTGTGTTTAGGCATTCTGGCATAGTGATTTAAGTTGTTTGTCTGTCTTAAGTGTATTTCCCCAAAGTTTGATAGCCATTTCCTAAAGTTACAGAGTTATATATCTCTATGCATGGCTTGAATGTTTATTTCTATGCATTGATTAGCTTAAAGTTACATTTCTCATGATTAATGGTTTTCCCTACCATGTTTATGTCAGCTATTAAACTATTTGTGCTTTGAAATCCTTTGTTATTCAAAAACTTGATGTCCATCTTACTCCATTTTGCCCAAAGATCCATTTTACCTCGAATCAAATCGACCCTTCAACAACCTTGTATCACCATCTGAAAGCTTTCTTGACCTCTTTGACCCCATAGCCCAGTTGATCTGACATCTTTTTACCTATATTGTATCTTTGATCAGTTCATCCCTCAATATCTAAAAACCAAAACCAAAAACCTACTTCATAACTAGCCTAAAATTAGAACACAATAAGCAAACACACAGATATCCCTTACACAAATAGAGAGAGCCCTCTCTGAGTCCAGGAAGGCTAGGTCCTTGGGCTCCAAATATTGGTTTGATGTTACACTGTCATTTGGCTTGCCAATCAGCCAACTCACCGGACCTTAACATGAGGAAGAGGTGTATATTGAACAACCTAAGGCTGCAAGCCTATTGATACTCCTCTTCCAGGAAATGGCAGGAAATAGGATGCTACATCAGTAGAGATAGTGGATGCCACTGTTTATCGACAGTTGGTGGGTTCGCTCATGTATTTAGTTAATACAAAACCAGATATATGCTATGCGGTGAACCATCTTAGTCAAGCGATGGTTAAGCCTACCAAGCTATTTTGGAAGGCAGGCAAGCATGTCCTGAGGTATCTCAGGGGCACATCTGAGTATGGTTTATCGTACAGACAGATGTATGAGGTGAAGTTTCATGGCTTCACGGATGCAGATTGGGAAGGTAGCCAAACGGACAGGAAAGAGCACATCAGGAGGGATTTTCAGTATCAGATCTACGGCAGTTTCTTGGTACAACACGAAACGAATCGAAGTGGCACTCGATTCGGCGAAGCATAATACATATAGCGATGGGAGTCAGGGCGCCAGCGAGGCTATCTGGATGAGGAAGATCCTGGTTGGTTTGTTCGGTTCACATTTAGATCCTACAGTGATACATTGTGATAATCAGAGTTGCATTAAACTCTCGATTAATCCTGTGTTTCATGATAGATCTAAACATATTTATATCTGGTATCATTATATCAGAGATTATGTGCAGCGGAAGATCATGTTGCTTCAGTACATTCCTATGGAAGATCAAGATGCAGATATTCTGATGAAGGCACTCACCAGGAGCAAATTCAAATACCATAGAGGCAAGATCAGGGTGAAGGATAATCCCTATCTTGTTGAGAGGGAGTGTTGACATTCAACAAGGTGATGAGCTTAGTGAAAATCAGAAACCTTCACTAAGTGGGCCCGCAGGCTATTTTTAGGTGTAAGTCTATTTTTAGACATGGTGATCATATTTTAGAAGTTGCAGGATGCTATTTGTGAATGGTTGGTCAAGTTGGAAAAATATATGAAATTCTATTTTTAGAATATTGGGTGAAGTCTATTTATAGGTCATCGATCTACAAATAGAAGTGTTGATTATTATTAGCTCTTAATAATAATATCACAATAAACAACAACTTATTCTCTTGGAGCACTTAATTTCAATGTACAGATTTGGAAAATCAGTGGGCTGAAGGAATTATGCAATTCCTAGGGTTTACTGGTGGTTCATGAATGGAGGACTCAGTTAGAACTAAAGTGGCAAATTTATGATAGAGTTGGAAGAGTAGTTCATGGAGTTGTTATTCAATTTAACTCAGTTAATGGAGTTAAACTCAGTTGAGCTAGGTTGTATCTAGTCTAATTGAATGATACACTAGTGAGAGTGAAGTGAATTAATTAGTTAAGTAATTCACAAATAATAACTCATTAATCAACTGAACAATACAACAATTAACTGCAGTGCATGTCAGTTCCAGTGGAGACCCAGTGGATAGATAGGTGAAAGGGCAAGATGGACTATCCATTGTGACTATGGTGATGCATTGATTGCACCACACACACATTAGAGTTGCCAATGAGCACTACAAGAAAAAAGGACATTGGTGAGGGGCATGCTTGTGACGGAACTTTAAGGTCCATCACCAATGTCACATATGGTGACGGTCCTTAAAAAAGCGTCACTGTAAGTGTATATAGTGATGGTCCTTTAAGGTTTGTCACCAAAGCCATTTTCAATGACACTTTTGGTGAGGGTCGTTAAAGGCCCATCACTAACTCTCTCTTTGGTGACACTTCTAGTGACGAACTTTTAATGACCCTCACCAATTCTCTTTTTGTTACTTTTGGTGACGGTCAAAAAATGTCCATCGTCATTGATCATTCCAATGAGTTTTTGATGACGATATGTTCTTGTTAATATATTTTTTGTCAAAAGATAATGATTTAAGACCATTATTGTGGAGTATTTTTTATAATATGTCCAAGGCCATAGTGGTTAGAGTCCGTCAAAATTTTAAGAAATAATTAGTGTGTATAATTTCCCTCAAGTAATGACTAGTCGACTAGAGTTTTCCTATGAGTCAACACATGATTCATATCTATTAAGTTTATTATCTAGAAAATTCCCTTTAGATAAAGTTCCACTAGTGTGTGTAGGAAATATGTTATTTAATACATAATCAAGCTCTGACAATTCTATTAATGAGAAATACCTAACACTCCTCAACAATATGGGAACACCTTAAATTAATACTTTGGCACACACTAACATTTCTTAGCACCTTCCATGTCTTGGAACATCATTGTACCTAGAACATATTGTCATGACAGTGACGCCCAAGCACATGGTGGCATGCGCTAACACAACATGTAACTCTCCTAGCATGTGTTGGCATGCATGTAGTCCCTAGCATGCCCTGGAACACCTTGGTTGAATGCATTGACATACATTAACACTTGGCACACAATGCCACTTGGCATGTATTAGGACCTATTATTAGTGTGACTAGAATTCCGCTTTTGAAAAATATAAAGTCCCGACTTATTAACCCTCTTATTGGTTCTTCCTTTTGTTGCCTTGACACATATTGACCTATAACCCCGGCAAGTTGGACATCCTTAGCACCTGGCATGTATTGGAATATCTTGGCACTATTAATTGGCACATATAATTAGCACACCCTTGAACTCCCAAGCACACTTTGGGAATTCTTGACATGCCTTGGTATACCCTAGAATTCTTTACAAATGCTTAGCATACCTTGTCACTCAGTCCTTGGCATGACAACTAGCACTCATTAACAGTAGTCCTTGGCACATGTTCCTCATATTCAATAACTTCCATGAATTTTTACCTAGTGTTCCCTTAATGTTTTGTCCTAGTACTCCATAACACTCCTCAACATGCGTTAGCACTCTCTAGCACACCTTATCACTCTTTAACATGTCCTTCCACTTCATAACATGCATAACACTCCCTGACACATATTGGCGCTTGGCACATGTTGGTGCTTGGAAATTATTAGCATCTATGGAATACGTTGATATGCCTTGGTATGATTTGGCATGGTTTAATATTAAATTTATTTGAGGTCAATTGTTGGAAAGTAGATGAGAAGCAACTAAGGAAGACTTAGAACCTATTGCTGCCTAGTGTTGGTGTTCCTAGCATGCTCCTATTGGAAAAGGTAAATTTGTGACTTATTAACCATTTTATGTGTTCATTTTCTTGTAGTTTAACTTGTTTCTCCCTTTTTTGCCTTGGCTGTTAGGTCCCTATATCACTAGTATAGTCCCTTATTATTGTTAGTGTAAACCCCTTATTGTTATTATTGTACCCTTGTAACCCCCATTTTGTTATTATTGTGCCCTTAAATTATTATTGTTAGGTCGGCTGGGATTACATTGTGGCCCACTAGGATTACATTATGGCCCCATGGACTCCTATATATAGAAAGGAGGTTTTGTAAATTGTATCATCCAAGAATTTTTCATTTATGTAATGTATTTGAGGTTTCCCCCTCGAAGTGGCTCATTTCTAAGGCGTTGATATCTCTTTTCTTCTCTTTTTGGAGCTGGTTACACAACATTTGGTATCAGAGCTTTGGATTCTAGGGTTTCGCTGCTCCAAACAGGTCATCGTGGCATTTTCGCTATAAATTTTTTTTCTACAAAGGTTCAAAAGCTAAAATTCTTAGGGTGTGAAGCCGAAATCCTGAGGAAGATTTTCTAAAAATTTCAGAGCTTGGTTCGCAATATTTTCGGAGATATGATCTGCGGAAGTTAGGTCTTTTTTCAGGCTCCTAAACAAGTCATCGTGGAATTTGCGCCATAATTTTTTTTCTACGAAGGGTCAGAATCTGAAATTCGTATGGTGTGAAGCTGAAATCCTAAGGAAACTCATCAAAAATTTCAGAGCTTGGTTCGCAATATTTTTGGAGATATGATCTGTGGAAGGTAGTGCTTTTTCAAGCTCCTGAATTTCATCTAAAAAAGGTGATCGTGGGAAAATTTCAATAACTCTCTCTCTGAGCATTGGATTGGAGTGCCGTAAAAATTTGTCACAAGTACACAAACTTTAGTTTCTTAGCTATCAATTTCAGAGAAAAAGGACGAAACAGTGACACGTGGAAAGTCGTACAAGTTTGCTCTACTGAACCAGTCCATAATTAGGTCATTGTGGGAGATTGGACACAACTTTGTCTTGGAGAATCCAAATCAAGTCAGACCTGTGGCATTCAAAAGAGAATTCAGAGAGCTACTTCAGTGATGAATTTCAAATATTGAAGAGCCACAATCACAGAGATAATACAATTTCAATATCGAGCTCCTCAAAAGCAAGTAAAAGGTGTGTATTTTTTTTTCCGAATTGCATAAGTCTTGTTTGAAGAATCAAGTTGAATTGATTTCAAGGGCATATTGTAGAATAGATATCAGTATTGGATTATAAAATGGCCCCTAAAAATAATTCAACACCCACTAAGCCTTTGTAAAGCTCTACTATGACTCATGAAGACGAAGAATTGCAACATGATCTATCAAAATTACAAGAGCAAGAGCAAAAAATTTCACTCTCGCAAAGAGCAACAAAAAATGAAATGGAAGTTTTGAAGAAAGGCGTGGAAGCTAAGATGGATGGCATGAAAGCTAAGATGGATGGCATGGAAGATAAGATGGATGGCATGGAGGCTAGCATGGAATCTACGATGGATAACATGGAAGCTAAGATTGATGAGAAAATGGAAAACATGAAGAATTTTCTAAAAGAAGACATGGAAGGTTTGACAAAGTTGATACAAGAAAGGTTTCCTAATGGTGAAAAGATAGTAGAATAACCTCATGATGAGAACAAAATAAATGTTAATTGTGATTTCATAAACTCTAATGTTGGCGGGAAGAACCACCATATTCCAAAGATGGATATGAGGAAGTTTGATGAAAAGGATCCTGTAACATGGATACTACAGATGGAGCAATATTTTGATCTCCATAACGTGCAAAACACACAAAAGGTACGCATTGCAACTTTACATTTAGAACAAAATACATTTGTATGGTATCAATGGCTTTGCTCCCGTAAAAAAATTGTCACTTGGTCAATTTTATGGAGGAAATGATAGCACATTATGAGGATACAAAGAGCAACACCTTCTTTACCCAATTGATAAATCTCAAACAAAAGGGTTTAGTGGGGCAGCACATTGAGGACTTCCAAAAAATTGAATATAAGGGTAACTGATCTTACAGAGGAACACAGGATTGATCTCTTCCTAGGCACTTTAAAGGATAACATCCAACATGAAGTTCGCGTTTTGGAAACTGATTCATTGGAGAAGGCATTCAGGTTGGCAAGAAAAGTTGAATGTAAAATTATGGCGACAAGGAAGCCTACCACTCAATTCTATAAAGAAGAAAGTGTTGCTACGCCTAGATTTCCACAACCTACAAGGTTGACACCACAACAATTGGAAGAAAAAAGAGCAAAAGGGCTTTGCTACAGTTGTGATAGCAAATACACCAAAGGTCATAAGTGTGTTGAAAAGAAATTATTTTACATAGATTGTGAAGAAGAAGAAGAAAATGAACAAGAAGAGGATACACACCAAGAACCAACCATAGAAGAGGAAGAAATGAATCCGACCATATCATGTAATGCACTGGCAGGAATTACCACTCCTCAAACTCTCAAGATAGCAGGACAGATCAAGAAGAAAAAGGTAATAGTGTTGATTGATTCGGGTAGCACCCATAATTTTATTCATTGTAAGGTAGCCAAGGAATTAAATTGTTTCCTATACCCAGCACCAGAATGCCAAGTGATGGTTGCAAATGGAGGAACTATAAATTGCTCTGGGAAATGCCATAATATCAAGCTAACCATGGGGGAATATGTATTGACTAGTCCAATTCTTTCCATTCGTATGGGAGGTGCTAATGTTGTACTAGGAGTACAATGGTTACAATCTTTGGGGACGGTAGATTTTAATTTTTAAGAACTTTTCTTGAAATTTTTTTTAGAAGGAAAGGAAGTTGAATTACGAGGTATTGTAGGGAAGGCAGGAAGGATAATAAGCTCTAATGTCATGACAAAGCTGCTAAAGAAAGAACAACGAGGCGTAATTGCACAATTATGCTCACTAGAAGTTCCAACATCAAAATCATCTATTCCTGCAGATCTCCAACAAGTATTGGACAATCATTCCAAGGTGTTTGAAACTCCCAAAGGAATCCCACCTATTCGTGATCATGATCATGCTATTCATTTGATTCCAGGAAGTGTTCCTCCAAACATCAGGCCTTATAGATATCCTTACTTCCAAAAGAGCGAAATTGAACGTATGATTGCAGAAATGTTAGAGGCGGGTATAATTCAACCTAGTCAAAGTTCTTTCTCTGCTCCTGTAGTATTGGTACACAAGAAGGATGGATCATGGCGAATGTGTACGGATTATAGGGAGCTCAATAAGCTCACCATTAAAGATAAATTTCCCATTCCTGTGATTGATGAATTATTGGATGAATTACATGAAGCAATTTATTTTACCAAGTTGGATCTTCGTTCAGGATATCATCAAATTAGAATGAAGACTGAAGATATTCCAAAAACAGCATTTCGAACTCATGAGAGTCATTATGAATTTTTGGTCATGCCTTTTGGCCTTACCAATGCACCTTCTACATTTCAAGGGTTGATGAATTCCATTTTCAAACCCTTCCTTAGAGAATTTGTGCTAGTATTTTTTGATGATATACTAATCTACAACAGGTCTTGGAAGGATCATGTTGAACATGTTGACAGGGTGCTCAAACTATTGCGGGAGAAACAATTATATGCAAAAAAATCCAAATGTTTCTTTGGAGTACAAGAGGTGGAATATCTAGGTCATATTGTATCTCACGAGGGTGTTAAAGTAGACCCTAACAAAATTAAAGCCATTAAGGAATGGAAAGTCCCCACAACCATAAAGCAGTTGCGAGGATTTCTCGGGTTAATAGGGTATTATCGCAATTTTGTTAAGAATTATGGGAGAATAGCAGCACCTGTTTGAACATCTTAAAGAGGCAATGTGCCTAGCGCCTGTCTTAGCTATGCCAGACTTCACAAAAACCTTTATTGTGGAATGTGATGTCTCAGGAAATGGAATTGGTGATGTTTTAATGCAGGAAGGAAGAACCATTACTTTTGAAAGTCGTCCAATCAAAGGAAAGTATTTACAGAAACCTATTTATGAGAAGGAAATGTTAGCAATACTGCATGCACTAAAGAAATGGCGAACTTACCTAATGGGAAGACACTTCAAGGTAAAAACTGATCATGATAGTCTTAAACACTTTTTGGAACAAAGACTATCTTCGGAAGAGCAGCAAAAATGGGTCACAAAGATGTTGGGTTATGACTTTGAAATAATCTACAAAAAAGGAAAGCTTAATGTTGTTGCAGATGCACTCTCAAGAAAGAATGAAGAGGTGGAAGCATTGCTTTGTGCCATTCTATTATCCAACCAGATTGGATAACCGAAGCAAGAGATGAATGGAAGAAGGACAAAGATGTATGGACACTCATTCAAAAGTTGCAGCAAGATCCTAGTACATCTGATACATTTAGTTGGAAAAATGATTCCTTATGGTACAAAGATCGTTTATATCTTTGTAAGAATTCCCAACTAAAACAAAAGATTCTTCTGGAATTGCACACTTCTCCTTTAGGAGGACACTCGGGATTTTTAAAAACTTACCAAAGGGTGAAGAAAGAATTTTTTTGGGATGGCCTTAAATACGATATTCAAAAGTTTGTGACGGAATGTTTGGTTTTCCAGCAGAATAAAGTTGAGACAATTAAGACCCCGGGACTTCTACAACATTTATCCATTCCAAGTCAACGTTGGGAGGAGATTTCAATGGATTTTATCACAGGTTTACCTAAGTCCGAAGGAAAGAGTGTCATCATGGTGGTAGTTGATAGAATTACCAAGTATGCACACTTTTGTGCATTATCTCATCCATTTAAAGCAAGTACGGTTGCTACTACATTTATGGATAGAATTCAAAAGCTACATGGAAGCCCAAGGGTTATTGTGAGTGACAGAGATCCCATTTTTACTTGAAATTTTTGGACGGAGTTATTTTCTTGTTTGGGTACTCAATTAGCTCATAGCTCATCTTATCATCCTCAATCTGATGGTCAAACTGAGATAGTAATAAATGTTTGGAAGGATATCTTCGTTGTTTTGTATCTGATAAACAAACACAATGGGTCAAGTGGTTACCTCTTGCTGAATGGTGGTATAACACTTCCTTCCATACTGCAGCAAAAATGACCCATTTATGGCACTTTATGGATATCATCCACCATCCATCACATCATATTTAAGAGAAAATTCGAAGGTTCAAGCAGTGGAAGAGCACATCGAGCATCAACAAGAAGTTCTCCAACTCTTAAAGGATAACCTGAATTTGGCACAAAATCGAATGAAACAACAGGCAGATCATCATCGCAGCGAGAGAAGTTTTGATGTAGGAGATTGGGTATTTTTACGGCTACAACCATACAAACAAATGTCCCTCAAGCAGGCTAAGAAGGATAATAAATTATCGCCAAAGTACTATGGTCCTTACAAGGTGTTGCAAAATATTGGTACTATGGCATACAAATTGGAGCTTCCTTATTCTTCGCGAATACATCCAGTTTTCCATGTTTCATGCTTAAAGAAGGTTATAGGTGAAAATCTTCCAGTTCAAACAATATTGCCAGAACTTGATGAGGAAGGAAAAATCATATTGGAACTGGAAGCGGTCACGAAAACAAGAACTCGACAACTACGGAATCGATCAATTTCAGAGTATCTCATCAAGTGGAAGAACTTACCCACTGAAGATTCTACATGGGAGGATGAGAATTTTATACAGAAGCACCCGGAGCTACTCAAGTGTTGAGGACAACAATTTTTTTGAAGGAGAGGGGCATGTTAGGTCCCTATATCACTAGTATAGCCCCTTATTATTGTTAGTGTAAACCCCTTATTGTTATTTTTGTACCCTTGTAACCCCCCTTTTTGTTATTATTGTGCCCTTAAATTATTATTGTTAGGTCGGCTAGGATTACATTGTGGCCCACTAGGATTACATTATGGCCCCATGGACTCCTATATATAGAAATGAGGTTTTGTGAATTGTATCATCCAAGAATTGTTCATTTATGTAATGTATTGGAGGTTGCCCCCTCGAAGTGGCTCATTTCTAAGGCATTGATATCTCTTTTCTTCTCTTTTTGGAGCTGGTTACACAACATTGGCAGTCCCTGACACACATTGACACACCCTTGCACATCTTGGCACGCCTTGTCACTTGGTACATATTAGTATGTTTGACATGCCTTAGCACTATTTGGCACATCTTAGCATTCCCTAGCATGCCTTGGCACTCATGTCCTCACAACTAGCATTTACATTTTTTCACGACTTGGGAACCCAATCAAGTCCTTGGCTACTGCAATTCATGTGACAATATTGGTCTACTTCAACCGCAACAACTTGACCAATTGCACCTACTACAAGTAGATTGTGCCTTGTTCACCTAAGAATTGCATATAAATCATCGTATGCCACTCATTTCCAATCTCAACTTGTCCCACTTAACTAGTTACCAAGACAAGGATCACATGATCAAGCCATGGCCATAAAACAACTAAGCAACATAGATTACACATGCAATATTTCACATGTATGTTCAGTTCATATAAATAGTAGAACATTAACTGAGAGTTTTCAAAAACCTCAAGATGCACAAGGCACACAAGATATAAGTCGACACAAGGTGAGTGCCCCAAAAATTATACACAACAATGTACAATATGCAATTATCTAGAATAGTTTAAAACATGAGCATGTAGCCAAAGTGTGCCACATCTCATATAAAAAAATAGCTAAAGGCAAAACAATGTTGTGCCTAGCACAAAGTGATCTCCCTTTGTCTAAAACTACTTTTGCTATGTCGAGCCCCATATAACAACCATAGGCCTGCATCCTATAAATCCTATTTTGAACTTCTCCTAACACACTTCATCCTTAACATACTTGAATTTGCTGACACTCCCTGACACACACTCTCATTCGTTCCTTTCCATGCATTTTGACCTAGTTATCCCTTGATATGCCCTGACACTCCCTAACACTCTTCATAATGCATTTACATTGTCTGACATGTGTTAGAATGCCTTTTCATTATTTTGCATGCCCTAACCCTCCCTAGCTATCATGTCCTCACAACTACCCTTACTTAATTTGAAACTTGGGAACCCAACCAAGCCCTTGCTTGACTACAAGAGCTTGACCAAGTTACTGTTACTACAACTAGAATATGTTGTTGAATTATGTAGCTTGGGAGGTAATACATAGGCCTATTGAGATGGGTTTGCGTGAGTTTGGTCACAAAAGGCTTTATGGGCAAAGAAGCCAAGCAAAGGGATTTTTGATCCAAGATGGGGTTTAAAATCTAAAAGAAAATTAAAAAGGAAATTTAATATTTCCTAAGGTCTAAGTGGATAAAACCCATAGGTTCTAGAGGGTTCATAAGGGGTCTAGGAAAAACTATTTAAGGAGGCCTTATGATGAAAGAAAGAACATAAAGTGAGAAGGGTCTCATTTGATCAAGGGGGCGAAAAGAGATGTATTTCTAAAGTAGGTCGAGTACGAGGGCCGTGTAAGTGTTGCTAAAGGGAGGTCATGATCATCCTCCAAGAGCAAGATCATCATGTGAGGGTTCATAAGAATTTTGCATACCTTAATGGTCAGTTCAAGCTAGGAAGGAGGATGGCATATTGTTGGTTCTCTTATCACAGATCGAGCTTAAGAGAGGTTGCTCATGAGAATCTAGGCATGTGATTTCAATGGTGTCTTTGTTTGAAGGCCACATCAAATTTTGAAATGTTGAAATATGAAACAAGAAACAGTGAAATTGGAAACCAAAAAGGAAAAAAAAGATGCACCCACACTGGTGAGGAATTTTGATGCACCAGGAGTGAGGAATGTGGGGCATCTAATTTATTTTTCCCTTAAATAAATTGTTATTTCATCTCATAACAACTTATGTCATTTAAATAAGTCATGATGATTGAGTTAGCTCAAGAAATTAGACTTAAGGGTCTAAGATGAGGCATATAGAGGGATTCTAATATTTTCGGGGTCTAGTTGTAGTTGATGCATTAGTGGGGTGTAGATGTGAATTAGTTAACTCAATTAAATGAGTTAAAATCTGTTTAAATAGTTCTAACTGAGTGATGAGCTAGTGAGAGGTCTAGTGAATTAATTATATTTAATTCACAATAAGTGACCAATCAGATAACTGATAATTCACTATTAATATCTGCATGCATGCCAGTTTCGAGGAAGACCTAGTTCAGATAGAGGTTAATGGGAACATAACTACCAGTTGTATTTAGAGAAAATTTTGCATGTGAAATTATAAATTCATTGGGATGCCATGATGGATTGTGCAATCAAGGAAGACTTGTTTTTCTAATTAATAGGGAGTTAATTCCATAGGAATTGCATGAGCAAGGTATGCTGAAGTAAGGCTGAGAACTGGCTAAGTACTAGACTGAGTTTGCCTAGATCAGCGAGAGATAATTGGTAGAGTGCTGGAGAATCTCATGAGGGATTAAGCATTGTATTGTTTCGAGATTCCTTGAATTAATACATAATAGATATAGAGGGGTTTTGAGCAGTTACTTTCCCCAGATATATCTTGTGTTGTGCGACTGATAATTTCTTTCTCTTACTTATATGTTATTGTGCGATCATGTTTTGTTTCAGCAAATTGTAGGAAGGATTCAATATCTTGTTTTAGTCCATTATAAGATCAGATTGAATCTCATTGGTTAGATTTTCTACATGGTATCAGAGCAGGAATTTTTTGGGTGGAAATTTTGCAGAGAATATCTAAAGATTTTGATGTAAAATTTAAAAAAAATAGAAAATTTGGATTCCTTGCGAAAAACTACCCAAATGGAAAAACAAAATCGGTCAAATTGGAGCTCGGGTGAGGGAGATATCATCGATTTCAACTCTTTTTTAGAAAATTTTGTAATAGCAGGACAATTACAATGTGCGCGAGTCAAGAACCTATATGCACTTGAGGTACCATATGCATGCAAAACTTTGAGGAGCAAAGCAGAGGTTAGAGACTTGGTGGTTGAGAGGGAGCAAAAATTACCTCTCAACATGCAACCTTAGAAGCAGTCTCATAAAGTTGTGGAGCAAATGAAATTAGAGAAGCAGAGAGGATACCAAGTGGAAGTGTCCACTCAAGAAAAGACCTCCATGAGGGAGAAATTTCAAGCCAAATGGGCAGAGGGAGCACATGTAGCCATGCCTCCAGGTGAAAGGTGGGGTGATGTGTAGACATAATCCCAAGATAAGAAATTTGGGTAGGGTCCATTGAGATGGTGTGTCTCATGGATCAAACCTGGCTATAAGGAGCCCAAAGTACAAAAGTAGCAGGAAGGATCAACTAGATTGATGCAACTAGATGTCAGCAAGATAGAAATCAGAGTGACAAATGTTAGATAATGGAGCGCAAATAAGAGTTGGCAACAATTGAAAGGGCACGGATGCAGATGTCAGCAGCAGCGCAAAGAATCGAGTAGACACTTACAGTAGCTAGGAGAAGTGAGAAGACTCCGATGACAAATGCATTATACTGATTCAATTGTTAGTAGGCTATTCAGTTTAAGGATTTGTAGGTGCAAACAACACTAGAGAAGTGTTGCATGTAGTACATTCCAAAAGTATCAGATGGGGATACATTGAATTCCTTTCAGCTTGTTGAGAGGGAGTGTTGAAATTTGTGACAAGAAACAGTGAAATTGGCAACTAAAAAGGACAAAAAAAAAATGCCTCCACATTGGTGAGGAATTTTGATGTACCAGGAGTGAGGAATGTGAGGTGTCTAATTTATTTTTCCCTTAAATAAATTAGACAAGAAATTGTAATTTCATCTCATAACAACTTGTGTCAGTCAACTAAGTCATGATGACTGAGTTAGATCAAGAAATTCAAGTTGAGGTGATCGAGGTGGATATTGGTGGCCACCCAACTATTCCACTTAGGCCCTTGCCATTGTCTCTTTCAGTTTTTCAATTTCCTTAATTATAGCACAATTTAATATTTTTGTCAGTTTTTTGGGTCTTGAACTTCCGAAGCTGTTTTGAGGCCCCAAACAACATCTTTTGGGCATAACAGGTTTGGCTATTTCATAGAAATCATGTCATTAGTTGTAGTCCTTAGAGAGATCTTTCTATCGAGGTATCCTGTGCGTCAAACGAAGATCATATGACTAAGTTAAGACCCTGGGAAGTTGGCTACCCAGCTAACCCCAACGAGGCCCATAAACGCTTGGTGTTACATCTCCTCACTTTAGGATTTTGGTTGTTTAGGGTCTTATTTTTCAATAATAAAAAGGCCCTTGAGCCTTATTGTAACACGGTTCAGAGGAACATAACTATTAGTTGCATTTATAGAAAATTGCCCATGTGCAATTATAAAGTCATTGGGATGCCATGATGGATTGCACAATCAAGTAAGGCTAATTTTCCTAATTAATAGGGAGCTAATTCCATAGGAATTGTGTGAGAAAGGCAAGCTGAGAATTGGCTAAGTACTAGATCAATTTTTCCTAGATCAACAGGAGACAAATGGAAGAGTGCTCGAGAATCTCATGAGAGATTAAGCATTGTATTGTTTCGTGATTCCTTGACTTAATACACAATAGAGATAGATGGTTTTGAGAAGTTTCTTTCCCCATATACATCTTGTGTTGTGTGATTGATAATTTATTTCTCTTACTTATATGTGATTGTGCGATCGTGTTTTGTTTCTGCAAATTGTAGGAAGGATTAGGTATCTTGTTTTAGTACATTACAAGATCATATTGAATCCTGCAGGTTAGATTTTCTACATGAAATAGAGGAGAGGTTGTTACCATCTTTCCTTGTGGTGGTTAGTAGGCTGCAAGGTCTGTGATAAAGACCAACATAAATGTAGGAGGGCTTGCACTGTAATTTAAAGATAGAACATAAGTAAACGCAGGCGTAATATTGACTGAGCTAACCCTAGTTTGAGGGTCGACATTAAGATTTGAAGTTCATGTCAAGATTCAGTCAAAGAAATGCCCAGAATCTATGGATCCATATGAGCTAGGTCGAGTCTCTTATGGAGGAAAGAGTCATGTTTTTTTCTATGGGTGGATAGGGTTTTTTCTGCAACAATTAGAAGGACATAAGTATAATTCCCTAGTTAGGACAATTTCCTAGCATGTTTAGTTCATAAGGTATTCCCTTAAGACTGTGACAAATTTGTGTATAAGAATACAGGCTGTGACCCTTAGAGTGAGATTTATTTCAACAATATAGACCACAGGTCTGGAAGATGGTTTGCATATTCAGTATGTGTGGAGACAACAGATCCAAAGGAGGGTGGAGCCTAAACAAAATATTGAGCATGCAGAAGAAATGTGCCATATGAAGAATGAATTGAAATGCAAAGGAGTTTATCTTGGTAGATTGTCCATAGTTCTTTAAACAGAGATCTGAAGCAACCTATAAAAAATTATTCAATGGACTATTAGTGCCTGATCTGTGACCCTAGCTCAGTCATCTGCAGATTATTAGAAGGATGATAAGAGGAGTAATTAAGATTTGTTCATAGATTGGACAACAAGGATCAAAATTTTGATACACAAGAACAATTATTTTGAGAGGACTCAAACCATTGTTAGGTGGCAAATTTGAAGAGCCCTAGATGATGAAAATATTGTGGGCCCTAGATCAGTAAAAAAATTGACTATGGTTGGGAAAATTGATGGTAGTCCAAGTACAGTTGGAGGGTTGTTAGGTGACTGCCAAAGAAGAGCCCTGACTCTTATTATTGTGAAGGAAAACAAGATTGGTAGAAGGGAAGGTGTATAGGGCCTAAGGATGTGCAGACTTTGAAGGACTAAAGTAGTATTCAAGTGGGCCAACCAACTAGCCCTAGTTCACTATATTGTAGAGGATTAATTCAATGAGAAGAAGGGCAACCTCCATAGCCCTAGACTTCTCATCTTGGAGCCGTAGTATGGAAAAAGTGGGCATACCAAATATTTTTTCACAAATGGAGTTGTGAACAACTTGTTACCACTCAAACTAGTAGTGGACCTAAAAGGGGTTCCTAAGAGGGCAATTGTTAGGACAAAGCCAATGGTGGAGGCTTAGCCCATTGTCACCATGGCTAAGGCTCCTTACTCTTCACGGACTTTCACCGATGGGAGAAGGCTCAGTAGTTTAGGAAGTCGCATGTAGCGTATAGGTCAATGAACAGGTGGGAAGTGGCCCTAAAAACCCTTTCCCTAAGATAAAATAAAGTGTGGGACTTGCTTTCCTTTAAGCAAGGGACTTGATCTTCTAGGGAGAGAGGAGGGGTGTTGAAGGGTTGAGGGAGAAGAATAAGACTTATGAAGGAAGTTCTTAGCCCTAAAATCCTTTGGAAACTTGGATTCCCAAATGGTCCTTGATGAAAGGCCTTTAACACTAAATAGGACTACACGGGACCAACTGCACCCAGCCCAAGTTTGGGGATGGAATTTAGCAACCAATAGTGTTCCTATTTTGGGCAAGGTGAGGGGAAAGGATTAGGCAAGTGTTCTTAATTCGATAGGTCAAATTGATCCTACTAGGTTCTAGCCTTGGGAACACCTAGGCAAAGCTTAATCCCAGAGCTAGGGCTTGAGGTAGCTGTAGATTCCATTGTTGAAATTGGCCCAAATTTTGAGGAGAGTGAGGGGACCCACCAACACAGTTGCCTCTAGGAGATAGAAGTTTTTATTTGGCCAGATTCTTTGGAAATTGATGCCCTAAGTGATCTAATGGGGCTAGACCTAAAGAAAATGGTTTCATTTAATACAACTAGACTATGCCTTGTTCACCTAAGAATGGATTATAACTCATCTTAGGCTACTCATGGCCAATATTAACTGATCCCACTTAATAAGTTACTAAGTCAAGGCTCACGTCCAACCATGTCCATAAAATAACTAAGCAACATAGTTTACATCTTGACATGTCATAACACCTGGAATGTCTAACAATCCCTTGGAATTATGTGGCACATGTTAGCATTCCATACATTCCTTGGCATGCTTTGGAACTCCCTAACGCACCCTGCCATTTCTTGACATGCCCTGGCACTCTAACATGCCTTGGAATTGCCTAGCATACAACCTTGTAACCCCCTCCTTAAAACACTTGGAACTCGCTGACACTCCCTATCACACACTCTTATCTATTCATTTCCATGCATTTTGAACTAGTTATTCCTTGTTTTTTTGTGGCACTCCCTAACAATCCCTAACACACATTGGCAGAGTGAGGCACTTGGCACATCTCGACATGTCCCCCTGGCACAATAACGTTCCTTGGCACTACCTAACATTCCTTGTCACTTCCTCCTTAGCACACATAGAACTCTCTAAAAATCCTTGTCACACACTCTTATTCATTCATTTACATGCATTTGAAACTAGTGCTCCCTTGTTTTTCCCTGGCACTTCGTAACACTCCCTGACATGCATTGGCAAACCCTAGCACCTGATACATATTGACATGTTTCCCTGGCCTATAACACGCCTTAGAATTGCCTAGCATACCTTGTCAATCCCTCCTTAGCACACTTGGAACTCACTGAAACTTTCTGTCACAATATCTTAATCATTCATTTGCATGCATTATTTTCACCTATTGATCCCTTGTGTGTCCCTAGGACTCTCTAGCACTTCCTAACATGTGTTGGCACACCCTGGCACCTTGCACATCTTGGCTGCATGCCACTCTGGCACATTAGCATTACTTAACATTGCATAGCATACCATGTCACTCCCTCCTTAGCACACTTGGAACTCATTGACACTCCCTATCACACACTCTTATTCATTCATTTCCATGCATTTTGACATATTGCTCCCTTGTGTTTCCCTAGCACTCGCTAACACTCAGCACACATTGGCACTTGGCACATCTTGGTATGCTTCCCTAGCACTCTAGCACCCCTTAGAACTATCTAACATGTCTTGTCACTCCTTCCTTATCAAACTTGGAACTCCATATCATTCCCTATAACTCCCTAACACATATTGGCTCTTGGCACTTAGTGGCACTTGACAATTTTTGGCATGCGTTTGGATGCCCTGGAATTCCTTGGCATGGTTTAAGATAAAATTTATTTGAGATCAATTATTGACAATTAAGAGAGAAGTAATAGAGGGTGATTTGGCACTTACGACACGATATAACTTGGCCCTTGGCATGTATTGGCATTAGTGTTGGTATGCCTAGCATGCCCCTCTTGAAAATCTAAGGTCCTAAAATATTAACCCTCATATGTGTTCATTTATTTTCATTTTAGCATGGTGTTCCTTTTTCTCACCTAGAACTCCCTGACATGCATTCAAATATGCAATAGAAATAACACTTCATTTCATTAATATCAAAGAACTGGAATCTGTGTACAGACAGAATGGAAAAAAATTAGTTAGGGCGTTGGTAGCTTATCTCTGAGATTTGTGGTGGCTATAGTCCTCTAAAATCTATGTTACAATGAGGCTTGAAGGCCTATATATTATTGAGAAACAATGGAAAACCATAAACATCCAAAAACCTAACCCTAGGAGATGAAATGCCAGAATATGGGCCCTGTCAGGTTAAATTAGTACATCAATTTCCCAGGGTCATAGCTTTAGCATACTATCTCTGTTTGATGCACATGATACACCATTAGAAAGATCTATCTGAGGACTAAAACTATTGATATGAAATATCAAGTCTAGAATGGACACATATTTTTGCCACAGGTTTGATGCCCAAAAAACTTCGTTTAGGGCCTCAAAACAGCTCTGGAAGTTCAGGACCTGAAAAACTGCCAAAAATAGTAAATTGTGCTACAATTAAGGAAACTAAAAAATTAAAAGAAACAATGGTGTGGGTCGAAGTGGAATAGGCGGGTGGCCATAAATATCCAGCAGTATCACAAAGACATCAGAGAAAGTTATGAAATATGTTAGCATCGGTTTCTTGGCATTGTCTTTTCAGCTAGGAGATTGTTGGAAGGTTGGGTCATTTCATCATCAATTTGAATAAGAAAATGATTGAATTGCAAAAGGCCAAAAATAGGGAACTAATGATCCCACAGACTGTTTTTAATCTCGTGGATGTTAAAATTCCATTCCATTCCATAATTAAAACCAACTTGTTTAATGGTCTATATCTTCCACCATTTCCATGCCATTTTTTGTTTGAAAAATATTATTTTTTCACGCGTCCTTAACATTACACCGAAGATGTTCCTCTACGGGCTTTGTCTGGGCAGATTTGGACAATCAAATACTTCAAATTTTGTCCTCCTCCCTTGAATCAAAATTTTTACCACATGCAAGATCTCACGACTACCATATTTCTGGAAATGACTTCAAGGATCTGGTTTTCTCTGTCTAAGGGAAGATCTCTGAGAGTTTTTCGATCATCTGATACATAGCCTTTGATTCTCCAATTCTAATAGGATTGTGATTGTGCATGACTGGTTGCTGGAATGTGTTCAAACTGGTGACAAAACATGAAGTCCCTACCTACATTTTCAGTTGCGTCAACACCTATTTCTCAGTGATATGGGTGAAGGGCACTCAAATTTTGGAATGTGTTGTATCAAACAAATAATGCTTCTTGAATAGATTTATTACTTCCATATATGGATGTGAAGCAGAAAGTCTAACACTGAGATGGCTGGACGACCAAGCTCCAACTTCAATTGTTTATGTTTCTTTTCGTACACATGTTCCCTATCATGCCAACAAATCCAGGAATTGGCTCGAGGGATTGAGGTAAGCCAACAACCCTTCACTTGGTATTCAAGGTTGTAGATACCCCTTGTTTCGCAGTGTTGGATGAAGTTCATGTTGATTGGGTAAGCAAGATGATTCCAGAAGGGTATGAGCACCAAATTGTAGGATGTGACTTCATGGCGAGTAACTAGGCATCTCAGCTTGATGTTTTATTGCATGATTCTACTAGCAGTTTCTTAATGCATTGCATGTGTAATTTGACTTTGGAGAGCATCAACACAGGTGTTCACATGGTGGCTTGGCTGCAACATTTGGGCCAATTTGGCAACTCGATACTGGTGGCGAAGGAGTTGAAGGTGGGCATGGAAGCGAAGAAGTGGACAAAGGCAAACTAGAATGAATTTGTCACAATGAATGAGATTGAGAAAGCCTAATTTGAAACCTAATGGCCAAAAATTGATATGGAAAATAAGAAACTCAGTAGTACACTCCATTGTTTGCGCAGGGACAGATGGGAAAGCACTGCGAGTTCAGTGGATTGAGATTGAAAGAGAGGACTTAGCTCCATGATTCTCTTCATCCTCCTGGAGAAATGCATGGTCATTATCTAAAGCCTAATTTGGTACCTTTTCTCTATCCTGGGGAAATGCATGGTCATCATTTTGAAGTAAGAGGAAAGATTCATATCACTTGCAAGAAGAACAAATAGATAAAATTTTGTGATGATTTCCACAAAAGTTATAAAGGTTATACCCATGAATTTAGAGATTTTTCCATAGACTAAACAAATTCAAGGACATGGGGACACTCATGTTCCATTCCCAACCATATTGAAAAATTGTTCCAAGTGTTCGAAATTGAGTTTCGTATGTGTAGAAATGTGGATATCTATATACGTCTTATTAGTGGAGTAAAGATGTTTTCTGGGAATTCATTTCGATATGTAAAACTACTTGAAATTTTTGGTTAAAATATTGGGAAATAACTTTCATACGACTTTGTTTCATCATGAATCAGTGAAGTGCTTAATTTTTTTGGTATTTAATCAACTTTATAGAGTGATTCACCAAAAGACTAGTTGTCTTTAACCTTTACTAAATTAGCAATTACCCCTAACCTATTCTAAAATGAATCTCACGAAGATGAAATTACCTAGGTTGATTGAAGTTGAGGAAACACCATCAAAACATAAAAACAACCTTAAAAATAAATAATTCTAGATAATATATCAATGAAATCAATTTTGAAATCAAATTAACATGTTGCATGTTGTATAACTATGTAAATAAAATTAAAGAATAAAGAAAATAAGTAACAATACCATATCATCTTATTTTTAAATATGTTGGTGTATGTTGAGTGTCCATGTTTTGATATTTGGCAAATCAAAAGACAAGGCAACATCAGAACCAATCTTTAGAGTTATAGGATCTATTCCTCTTGTTCGAGAGAGAATGCTTAAAATTTTTGTTTGCAAAGGTTTATCTTGTGTGCTTTGAGTATTGGTTTTAGACTAGTTATTAAGTGCGGGTGTTTTGTTTGTTTGTTTGTTTGGGAAAATTCATACAACGAACATGATTGGTTTAGGAAACATATGGAATGGAGAAACATCTGGTTCATTGGGAAATGGAGTCAAGAAGGGTCATAACATACTCCTTGATGGATATGGGATATCGGAGAATCAATCTAGCAGCCTGAGATCCTTTTGATTTTGGAATGAGATGGACATCCATGATTTGGAAAGAGAAGTTTAATTCTCAAACAATGGGAATTTGAAAGCACAATTTGAACAATAAAGAGCTATTTGGTAGACAGGGCTAACCATAATTTCTACAAATCACACCTTTAAGAAAATAATGATTTCAAAACAACTTTTAAAATGAAATCTAAGATTCGAGGAACACCCTATTTCCTCAAATATTTTATTTCAAATTACTTAGAAAACATAAAAGATTCACTGATAATTGTAGTCACAGAAGAGGGAACACCTAACACATCTATGATTACAGTTATAAAGACCTTTAAGACAAATTTTTAAAGAAGGACAAAGGGAAATATCAGAATAGACCTCCTTGGCTTACTGTAAACAGAAATACTTCAAGGGAGACTTCAATAATAGCCTTTTAAGTGGTAGTAGACAAGCAGGGAAAACCATAAATCATGCTGAAACCAAATTTTTGAACTATTAAGGAAATAAACAAGAATGAGGACTAAAGAGAGAGATTAAAGACTCTAAAATACCTCAGCAGAAGAAAACATGAAATAGTGAAGGATGAACAGGTCTAAGGTGCTTCCAGGAGTCATTTCTTAGCCTAAAACTTTCAACCTACTGTAGTAAGAAATTATGGAACAGAATGAAAATAGGAGAAAACATTAAACAGTTCAGAATACTTCACCAACAACCAAGCTCATGGATCCAATGATAGAGCCTTCTTAGGAACAAGCATGCAACAACATCATCAAGGCTTCCAAGACTTCAATTTTTTCTTCAACTTCAGTAGACTATGTATTATTTCAGAGAGTTTCAATATTACAACTAGTGATCAACCAACCAACACTTTCTCATCTTCTCCAGTAGTATTTATAGAAGAATGAGGAGGTGAGAACTGATAAAAGATCTCCAAAGATAATTAATACGATTATTTTCTCGGGTGTCACTCACAAACCAATATTATATCACGTGCGTTCATATTGGGGTAAAAAAAATCAAAATATCAAAAAACATTATATTGCCTTTATAACTAGAGGGGAGGGGTTTTTTTTATTTATTATATAAAATATTTATATTTTGAGGTATTTTTTTTAAATTTTTATGGCCAAGCGGAGTTAGGAAAGTCGTGGAAAGGCGAGAAGGCAAAGACCGCGAGGGGGAAAATGCGATTTTTGGTTCGACTGGTGCATTTGGAGCAGAGCAAGGTTTTGGTTCGACTGGTGCATTTGGAGCAGAGCAAGGTTTTGGTTCGACTGGTGCATTTGGAGCACAACTCACCTTCCCTTTTAGTCTGAGGTGCTGTCCACCTTTTACTCGGCATCTACACTTTCATCTCTATACGCTTGGAGATCTATAAGCTTCTTGGAGATTGTGTAATAGATGCATTTCATTATCATACAAAGGATGGGGTGCCAATTAGCTGCCGTGGATGGAGCCGGATGCACGCATTGATAGATTCATTCATTCAGGGAAGCGTGCCTCACCAGCTTTTGAAGTCAATAGCCTTACCACGGTCGATAGCCTACTGCTTTTGTCTATTTGGTCTATGAAGGTGCATTTGGAGCAGAGCAAGGTGGGAAGACATTGAGGGGTTTTGGTTCGACTGGTGCAGGGTTCGGAGCAAAGCAAGGTGGGAAGACAGAGCGCGGAGGAGCACGGGAGAATAGGAAAATCTGATTTTGAGCTTTGGTTGGAGTTTTGGTTCGATTGGCTTGGACTGGAGGAGCGGGGTTAGGGAAGTAAACACGATTCCTGCATTTGCTTCAACTGGTATGTGAGATATTTGTAGACTTTTTGAACTTTGCTCCTATACCATAGAATGCAGCTTGCTTTGATGGGATTGATTAGCCTTTCGCTCCATAGAAACGGACTTATTTATGACCTTGATCTCCAGTGGATAGGTCTGCAGCTTATAATCAGAGATTAGAGCTGATGGAGAAGCAAAAATACTTGCCAGAGAGTGCGGTCTTGAGAGGGTTCTTCCCTTATTCATTCAGTCTCTTGAAACATAGCTAAAATGCTCTTTCAGTACCTTTTCTATCCTTGATAGGACCTGCAGCCTAATCTCTGTAATTAGGGCTTCGTAAAACTGCCCAGAATTTCTACTTCTTGCTTCCACAATTTCGGTCTAGGAAACTCGATCTTTCTTGAGGTATAGTAATGCCAAACTGATTTTCTTTCTGCCCATTGTCCAAAGCCTTACCTCTGATATCATGTTGAGAAATCTAAGGCAAAACATATATAGAATTTATTACTTGATTTCTTGGCAATTCTTGACACTTTCTTGTGAGTTAACTTGGAGTATTAGTATTGTTATTTAGTTCTGTTTTATCATCAAGACACTTAGTTACTAGGTTGAATCAAGTATAAAGAGTATTTGACACTTCTTCTAGGGCATACAAATGCACAGAACCATACCATAGATGATTTTGTCTCTTTCAAGGGATTCTAGATAGGCATTTGACACCTTCTAATGCCCAAAACAATTTGTAACAGAAACATGATATGCATACCAGAGATTTGGAGATATTTGTAGACTTTTTGAACTTTGCTCCTATACCATAGAATGCAGCTTTCTTTGATGGGATTGATTAGCCTTTCGCTCCATAGAAACAGACTTATTTATGACCTTGATCTCCAGTGGATAGGTCTGCAGCTTATAATCAGAGATTAGAGTTGATGGAGAAGCAAAAAAACTTGCCAGAGAGTGCGGTCTTGAGAGGGTTCTTCCCTTACTCATTCAGTCTCTTGAAACAGAGCTAAAATTCTCTTTCAGTACCTTTTCTATCCTTGATAGGACCTGTAGCCTAATCTCTGTAATTAGGGCTTTGTAAAACTGCCCAGAATTTCTACTTCTTGCTTCCACAATTTCGGTCTAGGGAACTCGATCTTTCTTGAGGTATAGTAATGCCAAACTGATTTTCTTCTGCCCATTGTCCAAAGCCTTACCTCTGATATCATGTTGAGAAATCTAAGGCAAAACAGATATAGAATTTATTACTTGATTTCTTGGCAATTCTTGACACTTTCTTGTGAGTTAACTTGGAGCATTAGTATTGTTATTTAGTTCTGTTTTATCATCAAGACAAATTCAAATAGAATATCACAATGAAAACACAAGAACACCAGATGTAGGTTGCAATCCAAGGCCAAATCTCTCCTCGAGAGGAAAACCCACAAAATATCTTCTTATAGAATCTGTCCAATGAAGACTTCCAAGACCTTGACCTTGACCCAACACCAGAGCTTCCAAATGATGAGCCAGCGAGAAACTCACGCCATATCTCTGCACAATGATGACTAAGGAAACCCTGGTTCTTCTAAGGAACTCAAACATGAGAGCAGGCAGAGACTGAGTTCAACTTCCTTTTCTTCTTTGAGATCTTCCACAGAGATTTTCTCCTCTTCCTCCACATTATCATTGGATTAGACTTCACTTTACTTTAGATTCAGAGATAACTTGAGTTCGATGTGTGTCCCAAGAGAACTGAGGTTCTTCCTGTATATAGGCTTCCAAGAGAGCAAATTAGTTCTCTCTAGGCAAACTTGAAGAGAGATGACTGACTCATCATTTGGAGACTTCTAGATATTACATTAATAATATTTATTTCCTTGTTACATGGGTCTTCCAAGGATTAGACCATCATGACCTTAACAACAAGACCCCTAGAGCACTCAATGGGTGCTTTGACCTAGGACCAAAACATAATGGGCACGAAACCCATAATAATTTTCCTTTTTACAAATAAATTTTCTTTTCTTTTCTTTTGTCAAGTACATCAATAATTACATCAAGTCATGACTCAACTAAAATTATGAAGACTAAAACTAGTTACATTTCAAAAAACACTAGATTGGACATATGTTTTGCGGACAGTACTCTGAGCCACTATAAGATTTAGCCATCACATGCACACTGGATTGTTGCAAAGCATGTGTTGAGATAACTGCATGGGACCATCAATTTTGGACTGAGATATATTGTCGAAGATGTAAGACTACATGGGTACTCTAATGTTGATTGGGTTTGTAACTCTATTGAAAGCATTATAACCCTGCCACCATTAGAAACACAAATAACAAAGCCAAAAAACTGCCAGAGTGACTTGTTTTTTACCAAAAACAAGATAAATGTAATGGCATTGATACACAACGAAGTTGCAAATTTCCAATACACTGTCGCCACTGCTCTTCATGATACCCAACCAAAGATCTCCAAAGTCACCTCATGATGGCTTCAATGCATCATGGTCTCCAATAATATCTCCAAGACCAACTTCAAGATGCATATCAATTTTTCTCCAAGAAACTTCA